>AYEL01081975.1:0-200389 GCA_000484575.1 Olivierus martensii | reverse complement strand
TTTCACACTTAAATACTATAGTCACATTGATTAAACAGGTACTCCCAAGCACTGGGAATAGAGTCTTTATCCTGAGAAAAGAAAAAAACATTTAAGGGGGCGGCATTTCGAAGACTTGCCTCATACTGAGAAAATCTACCGCACTTTTCGGATTCCGAAAAGTTATATTGTCATCACTGAGTTCTTTCAAAATAGTATATTCCGAACAGCCAGGAATCTTAAAATCGGATTCTTGACATTCCTCAACTTGAAAATCCGGGTCTTGCGATTTTCGGAATCTCTTTTCTGCTCTTTTTTCTATAAACGCAATCAACTTTTCCTTATTTATTGCTATCTTTCGAACTACAGGAATACCTCGATTATCGCGATTTTCGAATTATCGCGGTTTCCAGATATAGCCCACTACATATGTAACCAGAATTACATTTACCCTCCAAGTAGCTCTCTTAAAGCACTTCGTTTTTATCCGAGGGCGCCTACTCACTGCTCATCAGTAACTGTCCGCCATTGCCTGAAGTAAATGTGGACAAGGCCAGCTTAAACCCGGTAAGCAAACGATGCACCGTATCGGGGCGCCTTAAGAAGGAGGGCGCCAAAATTATCATTTTATCAATATTGTAAAGGTGCTGAGTAGATGTTACAAGGAAGCTGCATCGGGGAGCCGGGATCTCTACAGGAGAATCTGCATGTGGATATTTTATTCTCTTCTTATTTATTCCTACAATGAATGCTAAAAGAAACAAGGATGATATCAAGTCTACAGCTATTAAGAAGAAACATAATGATCAGCTTAAAAGATTAGCACGTTTAACAGATTTCTTTTTTACCTCATATAAAATTTAATAAATAGATTTGAAAAATCCTTGGCAACGATCACCCATTTTACATGCATCATTTATCCCGATTATCGCGGATTCGATTATTGAGATATTTTTCGTGGCAACAATAACCGCGATAATCGAGGTATTCTTGTACTTCAGGAATAGTGGAAAGACTAGAAATGGATGGAATATCATCCGAGGAAATTGACGTAGATTCGCTACTTAAACTGATAAAATCTATATTTTCATCACCACTCTCATTAATTGGAACTACTTTATTATTGAAGTGTTTCTTGAAAACGAAACGAAAAGCTTTTCTCAAAAATCCCATATTTTCAGCTAAAAATAATTGTCGCATTCAATAACTAGCGTTGAACAATAAACTGAATACATTGTTAGGTAGATATCATTAACTATACTAGAGCGAGGGAAAAAAATTCATATAAAAGAGGAAAAATTGTGATATTATTTATTTATTTTATTTATTTGAGCTCTTCATCTTATATGAATATAATTATGGATGTAATTAATGGTCCCCTTTATTCAGAATGATATACTGTATTACAGTATCTGCCAAACTTTTTACTTCACGGCACACTGAGCAGGTAAATTTATTTCATGGCTCACCAACTAAAAATCACGAAAAAAATTTATTTTATTAATACGAATCAAAATACAGTATTAACTAGTAAAAAATGCTCCGCCGGAGCACGAAAAAGAAGAATATGATTGCCGACCACCGAAATGTTGAAGACAAGGAGCCTACGACAATGTTCAGTGGCCGACATCGACCCAAACGAAAGATTATCCCCCTCATTTGCTCAAGTTGTGCCGTGCGGCCAGCAGTGATGCGGCGATTATACATAGTCACCATAACGTGTGGCCTGGCAGTCGTCGCCGAAATCGGGACGGATTTACTGAACACGTGCAAAAAATATACGAGGGGTGATCAAAAAGTAAGTTTACAAAGCCTGCAGTGAAACGTGTACATTTTATTTCATACAACCAATACAGCCAATTGAAAGTACATACTATCCACCAGCGTCAACCAAACAAATACTATGGTTAATGTAGTGAGTTAGTGTTGAATACACCAATGACGTCACTGGTGAATGAATTTACAAACAGTTTAACAAACATTGTTTACATCACTGGTGGAGTGTGTTGAATTTAAAAACACGCCCATTCGAATTAATTTTCTAAATTTCTGGAAATAACTCTTTCAATAGTTTAAGGTAAATATTTTCGGGCATTTTCAAATAATTATGTCAGTCCTTTGGGTGAAATCTCAATTCGTTCATCAAATTAGTATGTGAAAAAACGTTTTTTGTTTCAAAACGCAATTTTTACTCCATATTTTTCTTTTCGTTCTATTTTTTTCTTTATGAAGTAATAAAGCCAACACCGCATACGAAAGTATCTCACACTCCGTGCTTATAACATACTGATTGTAGTGATTGCTTGACGATGGATGTGAACGATTGGTCTCAACAACGGATCTGACGATAAATCGTTGCATGTGTGAAGTCCTATAATCGATTTGACGATGGATCAGAAATCGAAAGAGACAGATCGTCATGGTGCGATCTGTCGTCAGGAGAATGGTCGAATCTCGGGTCCCACCCCCTTGAAAATATTTATCATGGACTCCGGGCCCGGCCTGTCGATCCTCATTCTCCACAGGATTTGTTTCGGCCTGCCACTTATTATTCTTCCAGAATGGAGAGTGACGTCATCTGTTGACTAAAAAAACGCTCTGTATATGGCGGCCATAAAACCTAGCCTTTAGTAGACTTTTATTTTATCCTGTTATTATTAACAAAAACCTACTTAAAGTAGAAAATTATGTAAATCGAAAGGACTTAAACCGAGTATGACTGCATATTAATATTTAATAGATTTTTAATTTGCAAAGATAATTTGCTCTTATGAAGAAACAGTTTTGTCATTAATCAATTATTTATTATAATTTGTTTAAATCGATGTATATTTTATTCTGATATAATAATTTATCTCATAAAAACTTCATTCAAAATGTTACATAGCAGTTCAGTGGAGAGGCGTGAATGGAATATCTATACAAACTCCTTGATCTAGACACGGTGTTTCCCTTTAATTTTCTTAAAAGTACTCATATCTCTGTTTGATATTATTTCAATTTACTTATTTTATGCTTTAATTCTGTAATGACACGTTGGTGAAATTTATTCCCAAAGCATTTATTATTATTATTATTATTATTGTCCCAGCGAAACTGCTTCAACAGCGTGATGGTCTTCTGGGCTGTATGAGGTCGCGCGTGGTCGTGAAGTTCCTCACTTGAAGGAGCACCTAGGAGACCGACGTGGAAGTGAAACACTTCTCGACAACGTGGCTGAACACGCAAGGACAGGATTTTTACCATGAGGGAATACTCAAACTTCATCCCACGAAGCGACAAGTGCCTAAACCGATATGGAGACTGTCGAAAAATTACCTAATGTATGTACTATCAATTGGTTGTATTGGTTGTATGAAAAAAAATGTATACATTTCTCACTGCAGGCTTTGTAACCTTGCTTTTTGATCACCCCTCGTATAAGATCATTGGTAGTTGGGCCGTTCGACGGCTCAATCCAGCGAAGGTTTCGCTGGAAGCTTATTTTTTCTGAATTTTGAGAGGACAATAAATGCAGCTCAAATAAACCATACGGCGGCATATGGAGAATATCGGACAGTTCACATTGCGTGGTCAAGGATATCGAGTTGGCGCGTCGAAGAGCGCACGGAACACATCGTACGGGATCGAAGGATATGCAGGGAGGCCTCAGTATCCGGAAGGGCCTGAAACAACTGTAATACGCATTTGTTGGCTAAATGAAGCGCGGAATATGATAGGGTGGACAAAACAGCCAGCCCACGAGTTCAGTGGGGCAGGGCAAATGTAAAATGGCCGCACGTCGACAGTCGATGTCGGCCACTGAACGTTGTCGTAGTCTCCCTTGTCTTCAACATTTCGATGGTCGACAATCATATTCTTCTTTTTCGTGCTCCGGCGGAGCAGTTTTTACTAGTAAAATGTTTCATGATATTTTTAACATTTCTCAAAACCGAATGAGGATAAGATTCTGATATTCAAATGACCAAGATAAACATACTGTAATTAAAATCTTCAAAATAATCTACATTGCAAGTTACAATGCAGTATAAGCAGAAGTAGATAACGTTTATCCATTAATGATCATCTGGATTCTGCATCTTATAATCCCATATCTTCAATTTTTTTTTTAAACAAGGATGCTCCAAACTTTTGAAATATCTCCCTACATTTTTAAATAGATTTTTATGAAATTTAACCACTGAATTTAACAAAATTCAATATGATTGAAAATAATTTTGACAATTAAAATAGTCATTTAATTATTCCAAAATACTGAGCATGCTCATCAATAAGTGATAAGTTCTTTCCAGATTAAATGAAACAAAATTTTGTCTACTTCAGACACCACATCCCAAAAATGCTAAGAAAAAAAGATCAGCTTATACTGATCATCAATGTCAATTTATTCTCTGTATAATTAATTATAAAAAACAAGAAATATTCTCCAGAATTAGTTTTCTTGCCTGAAGGAGTTACATGGAAATTTTTGATTTTGAGAGCTTACAAAGTGAATCAAAGTGAATGTTTGTTGTTACAAAGTGTGTTACAAAAAAAGACTGTTGTGTTTGAAGACATGGAAATGCATAAATATATGATTAGATTGATTGGAAAAAAATATATGATTGGATTGAAAATTTGTGAATATTTGATAATGCTGGATTTAGTGGATCTTTTCATCGAAGTCTACAAGCTTGCTCAACAACTTATTGCTATCGAAGCATAATACAAAGGACTTGCACTTAAGTATCCAGTTACAGAGAAAAATATAAATGGTCAATTGATTGACTGTCTCATCATGAAATATGATGCAAATTCAATTAGTAATAGTTTTCTTAATTCCCATGAAAAAGTTAAAGTAGGTAAGTTATACAAATGACTATTTGTTACTCCATAGTTCAAATAAACAATTTGATTTACTTCAGATGGCTCTATTCTTCTTACATTCTGATCTGAAATATTATTACATTGTATTAAAATAATATTTTTTTTTGAAAATACCATTATTGAAAATACCATTATATCCTAACCTTTAAATACAGTATTAAAGTTTCAAAGATATTTTAAATACAGTATTTTTCTAAGTTTCAAAGATAACTTAGAAAAATTTTGAACTGCTGTTATCTTATAATGTAATATCTTAAAATAGCTAAACAGGAATTTAAAAATTATTAGATATGTAGCTTGGCTAATAAGGAAACTGACAAGTGAATAAAATGAATAAATAAAAGCAATTTTTTTAGAATATGGCTAAAAATTAAATGCAAACAGAATTAACTTATCAAATAATTTTATTAACTACCTACGGTTGCAAAAAAAAAAAAAATCACAGACCAATCCAATGCTTGTCAATGAGATATGTACAGTTTCAGTATTTAAGATAAAAATAAAATATTTTAACAGCCCTGTGTTATTGACATAGCATGGAAAGGGAAATAAACAAATTGGTATCATCATCATCATCATCATCACAATAATGTACAGTTGACCTTAGAAATATATTGGGTTAAAATAACCCATAGTTTTCTACAAAAATAATAACATGTTAGCATGAAATATGCTTACATGCTCCCAATAACCAGTATTTTTTAACACATTTAAAAAAAGCTGAACAAAATGAATTACAATTGTAAAATGTAAAGCTGTGACATTGATAGTGTCAGTCTATAATTACAGTATGACACTGGAACAGTTTAGAAAATAACAATTTGAAAAAAATCAAATTGCTTTACATGAAAAATTGTGAGCACCAAAAATGACTTCTAAATACATCTGTTTCTGCAAAGAATATATAACACTGCTAAATTAAAAGAAATATAATATATATATTTGTATATGTATATATGTATATAAAAAAACTGAAAGGCAAAATAAGAAAAGTAATGAAAGACTACATCTTTCATATCCAAGCCACGAGATAAATACATTAGGGAATGATTTTCCATCATTCAAATGGAAATATGAGTTTTGCTTTACAAACAAGATAATGATGGTAGGTAAGTTATTCACAATATTATATATCTCACTTAACAGTTGGCAATTTCAGAATTTATGTTTTGCAGAATCTATATTCTGCATATTAACTTTGGCACAGATGATAATATCATTGTAGGTTATTAATTAAATGGAAAGTAGACTTATTTTCTCTATTGCTACCTTTTTATGTCTGAAACCAGCAGACATGATTAAGTAACATTATATAATGACAGAATATTGATAGATATTCAGGATGTAGTGTGTTTCCATGTTAACCAATCCATTCTGTTACAAAGTGTTGCAAGTTGTTCTTCTCCTAATTTAATTTTATCTTCAATTTCTCTAGCATCCATTAGTAATTTAGACTTCATTTTGATGAAGTGATCATAGTCTGCATACTCTTCTTCTGTAAGATATTGATGAAGAAAAGTAGAGACCTGTTGACTTCTACGATCAATACTTTCTTTCAATCTGCATGCATCTTCATGTTGTTCAATTAATTTATCACGTTTTGCTTCTAAAATTTTCTAAAAATATAAATGATAAATATAAATTAATTATATTATTAACAATATAAATTTGTAAATAACTTGTATATATTAATAATACATGATAATTAAAATTAATTTCTTACTTTTTCTTCATGACTAACATCTTCAGAAAGATTTGTCAATGCATTCTGAGCTCTAGCTAAGCGTCCTGATAAGGATAGTAGTAAATTTATAATTTTATCCAATTCTTCTACATGAAGTCTATATTTTTCTATTTCATTTTGTTTAGCTACTTCTTCAACTCGTTCAGTGATTTCTTGTCCTAAGATATCGTTCTGAGATATTTCTTCCCTTATTCCTTCTTGTTCAATATGCAAAGTATTTAATTTTCTTCTAATGCTAGCAATTAATTCTTCCTAGAATTTAAAACAAGTTGTAAAATAAGATTTAAATCAAACAAAAATAGAAACTTTAAAATAAACTTTTATCATTTTACTACAAAATAATTAAAGCTAAGCAAAAGTTTAATAATTTTTTAAACTTCTGAATTTTTAATTTATAAACATATGAATTTATAAGGTTATGAAATAATTTTGATAAATCACAATATTGCATTTCTAAATCAAACGTGTGTCTTTAATTCTATAGTGTGACATTTTCCAAAATTTCACAAAATTTTTTGATAAATAAAATTTTAATATTTACAAGAATTATTAAAAGAAACATGAAGATATTAAAATGGTGGTTTTTTTCCCCCTATAATATCAGAATATAAACAGAAAATACATTTATTTTGATAACTGTTAAATGTTTACTTTTATTAGATTTCCTTTTCTTCTAAATATTCAAGAATTTTTTTGATTAAATATATTGAAATTTGTCTAAACTTTTATATTTTTTTTTAATAAATCAAATAAATATTTATGAAAATAAACTTTTAAACTATAAATCTTCAATAGTAAAGAAGCTTAATTTAACATTTCCTTTAGCAATAGATCAACTTAAAATTGGAAAAATTGAAGCCATCTGAATGTCTATGATTTATATTCTGTTGTAAGAGAAATAATCTGGCAACAGGTAGTTTATTTATGTTTTCTAGCTATTTACTATTGAGTTTATTTTTAATGAAAATTATATTTCAGGCAAATATATATTTTTTGAAATATTTCTTAACCTTCCTAATGAATAATTGCTCCAAATTAAAATTTTTGGTGTTTTTATAATATTGATTTATGTGAAGATAAATTTTATTTTTGATATTTTCTTATAATTTTTTCTAAATCAAAATTTATTTAATGAAATTTTTGATAAATTACTTTCTAAAGCTATTGGATAAATTCTTCTCTGTTTAACCAATACTTTCCATAATTATTATTAGCAGGTATGTTGTGTTACATGGCCAATTCTTGGAAAATACTAGAATTTTTCTCTACTTGTATATGTGAAAAATCATATTAACTGTTGAATTATTATAATGTCATTTATTGTTATATATATATCATGAATTCATTATGACATCTCTATTGTTACACTGCTGTTACATCATAATTATATAATTTTGACATCACTTATTATTATAAATATTATGACCTTAACCACTGTTACATTACGACCAGCTTATGATTTATTAATCCTAACAGTATTCAATTTTAAATACCTTAACCATTGGTTATTAATAAAATTAGAAATTAATTTTTGAAAACAAATCACAATTAGATCATTTTTATTATGTCTATTGAATACAATTTAGTGAAATAAGATAATCTAGTTGATCTGGACAAAAATTAATTTTTTCCTGGGTAAAAGATAATATTTATAAGACAGCTGAAATCAATAAATAAATATAAATCATAAATCATATTTACAAAGTTCTATAGAAGTAAAAAATTTCTAAAAATAAAGAAAAAAATGCATTATTCACTCTTCTGCATTTCATTATTTATATTATTATATAAGTAAGCATTCTTAATTATTACTTAAAAATTAAATACAGTAGTGCCTCGCAATTCGTCGGTTTTGCAATTCGACATTTGAGTTTCGTGGGATGATGCATGTGTGTGCATGGAATTTTGGTGATGTCATTCGCTATTTGTCAGTTCTTTTTGGGCTACTTTAGTGTTTGCTGAGTCATTTGCTATTTGTCAGTTCTTTTTGGGCTACTTTGGTGTTTGCCAGCCATTTGCTATTTGTCAGTTCTTTTTGGGCTACTTTGGTGTTTGCCCTATTTTGGACTACTTTGGTGTTTGCCCGTGTTGTTTGTGTTAATTTTCAATTCTAGGCTAATTTGGAGTTTATGTCATTTGCTATTTGTCAGTTCTTTTTGGGCTACTTTGGTGTTTGATGTCATTTGCTATTTGTCAGTTCTTTTTGGGCTAATTTGGTATTTACCTCATTTGCTATTTGTCAGTAGTTTTTGGGCTACTTTGATGTTTGCCCTGTTTGTGTTAATTTTCAATTCTACATTTTTCAGAAAGTAAAAAATTTTTAATTATTATTATTTTTTTTTTGAGTGAAATGTACGGACGGGTTCAAAGAGAACTGAGCAGAGGAATAATTCTGAAAACAAGAACACTCAATTGAGCAAAGAGACAAAGCAAAAAATTGTAGATAAAGTGCAGAAAGGTAGAACAATTAAAATGTAACTCGAGTATGGGGTTTCTAACGTTTTGCAACACAGAAGATTATGGGTGCTAGCGTGTCTGCTGGAAGACTTCATTCCAACATCCAAGGGCTAATAAATTGCACATTGAGTATAAAATAGTGTTATTTTGTTCCGATCTTGTGTGTTGTGTATAAAATAGTGTATTTTGTAATTTAGTTTGTTATAAAATAATAAAACACATGTAATAAAGTAAATAATATAGTGTATCTCTCTCACCTTACCCGCAAGTTAGAGGAATTTAATTCGTTATCGGTTCCCATCAATCTATTTTACATAGTCTTATATGGGAAAAATTATCCTGCAATTCGACATTAGTTCAGCGACAGATTACTGACGAATTGCGAGGCACCACTGTATAATTTTTATCATCATGATAATGTAATAATTTATTTGTAAATTAATTTTATATTTATTATACATCAGAAAATTTGTAATCAATTATTATAATATTCATTATGTAAAATTTATATAAACAATTTTAATAATAGAATGAATATGTTCAATAATCAAATCAATTTTACCTACCAATTATCAGGAACAAAATATAGATCATTCAATCTTAGTTGCTAACCCAGTAAATAAAGTTTTGTTTTGTAAATTTTGAAAAATGACAATGTATTTTTGTCAGGCTCATTCGGAAAAATATTCATCCTGATACATTACTTTGAAATTGCAATATACTTGCATATAATTATTTAATAATTAACCATATGCAAGAATTATAATTTAAAAACAAGCACTAGTTTAAAGTGGAAAATTAAATAATTTATTGAAGTGCTTTCGACTTTAACAAGTCATCTTCAGCATACAAATTTAAGTATCACTTAAATTTGTATGCTGAAGATTTTTTTAAATTATAATTCTTGTTTTCTAAGTGGAAGTTCCTACTTATTATAACCATATGCATACTTTATATTAATATATTTTACAAATGCAAACTTCTGAAATTTTATTCGTGAAGTTAAATTAAATATCACGAATAATTTAATAATTGTGTTCTGAAAATATTAAAATTTAGAATATAGAAGTATAGATTTAATAGCTATAAACTGATGTTTGTAATTAATAAATGTTTTTCAGAAAAGTTTTTAGAGCCCTTCAGGGCCAGCTGAAGGTTTTGCAGGGCCTTGGGAAAAGCTATTAGTGAGACTCCAGTATATTTGTAAAAAACAATTTTTTTACAAAAAAAAAAAAAAAACCAAATAATCAGTATGATGATCTTTGTTAAGAATAAATATAATGGATTGCATGACTGTAAAAAAAAAAAAAAAACAATTTAATTAAACAATTTACAAACATTAAAATACATATAAATTATATACTCAATAAAGAATCTCAGAAAACAAAAAATTATATTTTCAATTACAGTATTATCTACTTCCTACAACTTTTACATTGCCCATTGTTCTATTACATTATCAGAATAAATTTGCTTCACTAATTCTTATTCTATAGATAACATGACAAGTCCTTTTAACAGTGGCGGCTCGTGGATGATTTTTGTGGGAGGCTGAAAAAAATTATAATAAAATACGTAGTGCGGACTGCAATATTTGCAGCCCACGATATACATATCACAAAAACGTATATCATGGGTTACCCCACCTGCTCAATACACTGACTATGCGGTGTGACTCGGTCTGCACTGACTGCAGCCCTGATGAGTACGCAATCGCACTGACTCATACAATACACACATACAGAGCGCCTATCGAGGTACCTAGTACCTACAATTCAAAAATAAATATACTACGAAGGGAAAAAATATGTTTTTGTAAAATAATTATATAGTAATCGGACTGCAATATTTGCAGCCCACGATATACATATCACAAAAACGTATATCATGGGTTACCCCACCTGCTCAATATACTGACTATGCGGTCTGCACTGACTGCAGCCCTGATGAGTACTCAATTGCACGGCTTATTCTATAGATAACATGACAAGTCCTTTTAATCTTTCCTGATTCATATTTAATCTCAAATAATTTTTTATTAATTTTAATTTTGAGAAACTATGTTCCACAGAAGCAACAGATATAGGTGTCATTAGCATAATTATTAATGTTACATATTATATATATAAGATATACATATTCTAGATGATCTTCACAAATTTTTTTTCAAACAATCAAAAGGTGTACTGAATCTTGTAATTTAAAATTATAAAATTATTGTAACTCTTGAAGTTATATACAGTCAGAAATAAATACCATAAAAAGTATGCAAACAGACATATAAATAATGTTAATATAATCCAAACTGATAACTATATTTTGATGCAAACAGAAATTTGTTGAGACTCATTTTATCAGATATTTGTAACAGCACTACACTATTTATACACATGGTATATATCAGTTTAAAATCATTCTTGTCTTTTTATTTACATTTTCCCAGAACTTTATGAATGACCCTTGTATTTTCTGGTGCCTTTTATCATTGCTGGTACTGGTACAGACAATGATAAAAGGACAAGAAATTAATATAAATTTAATTAAAATATTTCTCATATCAATACACTTCCAAACCATCAAAAATTCTATCATCAAATTTTTTTAGAAAATTGAAAATGCAGGGCTCTCTGAGCACAGGGCCTTGATTTGAATCCTGAAGGGTTCAAGAACATTTGAGCCAGCTCTCGAATTCTACTCTTTCTTCTGAATCTTTATATAATTGTGCACTTTTACTTGATTTAAAATCATTCTTGTCTTTTTATTTACATTTTCCCAGAACTTTATGAATGACCCTTGTAATTTCTGGTGCCTTTTATCATAGATGGCACTGGTACAGACAATGATAAAAGGACAAGAAATTTAATTAAAATATTTCTCATATCAATACACTTCCAAACCATCAAAAATTCTATCATCAAAGTTTTTTAGAAAATTGAAAATGCAGGGCTCTCTGAGCACAGGGCCTTGATTTGAATCCTGAAGGGTTCAAGAACATCTGAGCCAGCTCTCAAACTCTACTCTTTCTTCTGAATCTTTATATAATTGTGCACTTTTACTTGCATACTTTCCTATTTCTTTCATTTTTACTTATTTTGGTTATAGATCTTTGTATTCTTAACAGTTCCACTATCACCTTTTATCATTCTCATGTATTCTCCAAATGACTGTTTTGTAACTTGATTCATTAATGGCAACAATGTTTTTATCATTCCTTTTATTCATTTGATTTGCCATTTTCTCATCTTTATCTGGTTTTCTGGTGACTTTCATGAAATTTCAAAAACCCTTCAAGAATTTTAATCAGTATGATAGATAGCAGAATGCTCTAGCAACCATTATAATGCAAAATTGCACAGTTAGTTAACATATTATGGTAGTATTTCAAGATAATGGTGATTATATCTATACTAAAAAATCCTCAGCTTATATTCAGAACTTCTATTCATCCAAATCTGTGAAATAAGAAACTTCTAATTGGCCCAATTGTCAAATATAGTATATAAAATTATTTCAATACTTTTGGAGGCAAAAAACTGAATTACTGCAATAATTGAACAAATAACTGAATTACAAAACTTGCTAATATAGTATATAAAATTATTTCAATACTTTTGGAGGCAAAAAACTGAATTACTGCAATAACTGAACAAATAACTGAATTACAAACAAAACTTATATATGAATTATGCTCTTAATTTGGCATGCATACATTAAAAGAAAGACACAGACAAAGAATTAATGTATTAGGTTCATTAAATATATTAAAAAAGAAAAATATAACTATTTTTAATTGTTCAAATAAATACTTTCAATAACAATCTGAAAATTGAATTTCTCTGATTTTTACTTGCATATTAACTTCAGTAATATGTTATATTTATAACTTGAGGAATGCTTGTACTAATAAAATAAATAACAAAAGTTTTAAAAATATTTTTTTTTGTATAAACAATTATTTACTTGTTAACAAACTATCTGAAGTAACTAGTTTTGCATCTTGACTTTATTAAATTTTCTAATTTTGACTTAATTATTTAAATAAGATTATAGTAATGACAATATTTTATTAAAAACATATTCTTTAGAATATATAAAGTAGTTTTCAGGCAAAATTAGTGAGACAGGAAACAAATTCATGATTATTTATCTTGCATCTTACTTCATTATTAAGTTAACTGTTAATAAAGATACATTAAATAAAAAATTATTCATGTTTTTTTATTTCTTTTATAAAACAACAAATAATTCAAATAATTTAGTATGAGTGCATTAAAGATTAAACTGAAATAATGTAGAATAATCATAGTCAATACTTAACTGCTGAAGTAAGAAAATATTTACAAAATCTTTTTCATTCAGAAATATTCAACATCAATATAATTAAGATGGGGATGTGTTGTAACAGCACCATCTAAGTTAATATAATTTATTAAATTAACATATAGAAAAAATTATATATATACATATTTTCTTTTATATTTAAGTAATTTACAAACAGATTTTTACTATGTTTAATCCTAAATTTTAATTCAGAATGTGTATAAACTATTAATTATTTTAATAGTTATTAGTATTTCAATAAAATGTTAAGGTAATATAATTTCAATATTACTGAAGTTTTATGGTTTTTATTTTTACGATTAATTTTTTTATATATATTAAGCTGGATTGTTACATTCACAAAGTATATTATAAACCAGTGATTAATAACTGGTGTTTGACAGAACACTGGTATTCTGTGAACTCATCAGAGGTGTTCTGCGATACTTTGAAATATATAAAGGCAGTACGTCTAACTTATAATTTTTAATAAAATATAGTAAATATTAAGAACTGCAAATTTTTTATTATTAGTTTGAAGATTAAGTAGCCTTATATAAATGTTATTTATTTTGGTAATCTGCAAAAATATTTCATAATTAAAAATGTTCCATGAATCCAAAAAGGTTAAGAACCATTGTTATAAATGATGCATTAAGTTTAAAGAGGCAGTATTGCATTAGATATTTTGTGTATCCGTACTTCGGAGGCATGATACTATGTCCAATTTTTTGAAATTGAACATAATGTCATATGCCTCCAAGGTACAGATATATTATTCTAATTGATTATTTTAATTTGGATAGTTAGACACCATGGTTAAATAATAGTTTCGGTAATAATTATTAGACACTTTCAAAATAAAGGAATCTTTTTTTAATTCAAAAATTTCTTTATACCAATAAAATATCTTCCTTATTAATTGCATTATACTTATATAAAAACTATTAGAAACAAGGCTTTAAATTGAAAGTAAGAATTTAAATTTAAATAAATTTTTAATCTAAAATAAGCTTCATGATTCTTTAATAAAGTTGTACCAGTAAACAAAAGTAATAAAGAATATTGAAAATCGCTTATTTTAAAGGTTTGTTTAAAAATTAAATTTTTTCTCCAGTTTAGATACTTCTTTCTAGTAGATTTTTATATATGTAAAGAGCATCTTAAAATAAATGATGTATAAAATTTAACTATAAAAAAAATAACTGACTTATTGTTTTATGAATAAACAGATAGCCAATGAAATATCTAGATACAAAACAAAATCTGTTAAGTTATTTGCAATTATTTAACCAATATATTCTGCAAAAGTTCATATGATTATATTAATAATTAACTCAACAGATGGTAGCACCATAGCTTTAATTCAAAAATAATCATAGAAAAATTTAATATAGATTTTGTCCACCAGGGGAAGTTTGGCTGTGTTGGTTTACGTAATTTGAAATAATCCCCTGATTAGTGTTGATTTAAGTGTGTTATCTGACTTGAGCCAAGTCTGTCTGCCCAGGTTTGCTAAGAGGGCCTGTGGCTATGTAGATAGCCTGCCTGGGAGCACTAGCTTCAGCCTTTTCCAATAATAAGGTCTCCATAGTAATATATAAGCTTCCTGAAATGGAATTCTGCCATAGGTCACCATGGTCTAATTGGTTAAGGCACTGGGGTGCTATCCTAAAGATCCCAGTTCGAGTCCGGTGCGATCGCAAAATTTTATTTCGGGAAAATTAATTTAAAAATTATAGTATAATCGTTAATTACTAGATGGCGCAACTTTAGTTCTAAATTGAAATTTATTATATTAATAATTAACTCAACAGATGGTAGCACCATAGCTTTAATTCAAAAATAATCGTAGAAAAATTTAATATAGACTTAGTCCGCCAGGGGAAGTTTAGCTGTGTTGGTTTACATAATTTGAAATGGTTAATCACCTGATTAGTATTGATTTCATTTTTACTGTGTCTTTTTTATGTCTTCTAATTTAGAATTTAGCACTAAGTTAGGAACTAATAAGCAAGATTTTTTTCTTTTTGGCTTAAAAAATTCAATATTGGAATCTATAACTAATTCTGAAATTAAAAATTTGGATTAATACATTTAGAATTATTTTAATTTGAGAACTTTATAAATTTAGATAGTATATTAACAATTACATAATTCTTGTTTACGGAAAATACTATTTTTAGAATCTATTTTATAAGTCTATATGTTATTATAAATAGGACTGAATGTAATTTTATGTAATATTATTTTATTAGTATAGACAATAATAAGTAATGTAATGAAAATAAAAAAATATGTTAAGAAAGGAACTATAAAATATCAAGTAATAACTTCTAGCAACCAAGATTTAATAACAAAACAATCTGGGATTCATAATTATGATAAATGAAGTTTATTTGATATAAAACATATTCATTCTATTTATCTCACCATCATACTATTAGCTACAGATTTAATAATGATTAATTTATATTTTTAGTGACTTAAAATTTTAGTTTACCTTTTTAGTACTCATTTCTTTTTCATTACTCCATTCTGCAGTTTCAATATTCTTATTATACCTGGATAATAATTTAGATTCTGATGTATAGTAATTATTCGAGTCTAATAGTTCAAAATTCTCTTTACTGAAATAAAATATATAAGATATTACTATTGGAAAAAACATTAATAATAAATTTAATAAATTTATTTCAATCAAAATATTTTAGCAAATATTTTTTTATTAATGGATAAAATTGAATTTCTTAAATAAAAATAAAGAAACTATTTATTTTAATGCATTTTTAAATTTCAGAGATCATATATTTTAATCTTTTGAATGCTTATATTGAAAGTATTAAAAATATTTGCATATAAGTATTATATTGCAAAACATGAACAACTCATAATACTGAAATAAACATGATAAATTTATTTAATTTCATTATTCCATTGTGCAACTAACTATTATTTTATTGAAACAGCAAATTACATATTTAAAATTGTGCTTGATTCAAAATTTATTAGAATTTAATTACTTATATAAAAGGAATCAAAAGAATAAATTATAATTACAATATTTGAAATATATTCTAAATAGTTAAAATCTTATTATCATCAAAATTAATTTATTAGCATTATTGTATATAAATAATATACATACATTTGATAGTGTTCTGTATTTGGCTTTTCATTTCTTTCAAGAATAATCCTTTGAATAGGTTGTCGTCCTGTTTCCAGTTCTAAATCTAATAGTCCTTCTAAATAATCTGACATTGTTTTCTGATTTGGTGCTGGGACTAAAAATAAATCATTTATTACATATGTGATAAAAATTAATTTTAAAATAAAATGCAAAAAGTTTACTTTCTGCTTCCCTTTAAATTTTAAAGTAGATTTAAATAAATATTACTTATTTGTTCAAATGAGTTTATATTCTGAAGAAATTCCAAATTAATGAATCAAAATGTTTTAAATAAATATCATTTACTTTTTTATCTGCTTAAATGTTAAGTGTCTATTTATTAAATCTTTTAACAGCAAGATGGATTTGATTTAAATTTTTTTACATAATAAACAGATTGATGTGTGTCATCCATCCTGTTCCAAGCTGACCTTGAATAACAAATTTTTAGGACAGTTTTCAGGTCTGAAAAACAGCCATTAGATATCGATATTTACCAAACAACTTAACTATTCTAATATTTATTTAAAAGAATTGAAAACACATATTAATACTATATAATCAAAAGATTTAAAACCATTATGGATTATTAATTTAAAAAAAAATCTGAAAACCAGCGATTTTTCTGAATAAGCTAACTTTCCTCTTGAAAAATGATTTATCAATAAATTATTGTAATTATGATTTCTTCAGTTTTCAAATTATTTAGTTTCATATAATTTTAAAAATTGTTTTATAAAAAGCAAATCATTAATAGAACTATTTCATGACAAATTATTACACATATTAAGAAAGTGTTAACTTTACTGAAATATACAAAGTCATCAAACAAAGCAATTATAAATTTTATATAATGTCAATATTTATAATGTAATTGAATTACTAAATAAGTACATAAGCAGGATAGAAAAAACTTTATATAGTAATTGAATTATTGATGTATAAGCATAATATAATTCTCATATTGTAAAATTAAGTTTTTGAAAATGTTATTACATAATTCCATTTCTTTAATAGAAATTTTGACATATAAATAATGCATTGGACTAATTTTATACACATACTAAAGGAGCATTTTGCAATTTTTTGAGACTGGAAATCTCTGATGAAGTTACATCACTTTATGAATCCTTCCATAAAATTATCTTATACATTTTATTTAAACGGAATATAAGCTAACCAAATCATAAACACATGAAATTAACTGAAGGAAATTATAAATCTTTTGGGTTATTGGAAATTTTCCAAGGCAAAATTTTTATAAAGTATTTTAATCTAGCAATATAGAATTTCTATGACGTTTATTAGCATATCTGCATTCAAATTTGCAGATATTACAAAACTAAAATAACAATTAAAAACTAAATATATATTTTTCATATTTGAAACATTTCTTTAATAAAAGCCTATATGTAATTAGTATAAAAATCATTTTTACCCATACAATAGTCAGGCAAAATGTTTGGCATATCATTAATGTATGCTGATATAATTTTATATTATTTTCATAAGTTTATGAATAGACAATCTAGTTACTGACAAATCAGATATACAAGTAGTATTATAGCTAAAAATTTACAAAAGAATAATTTTTATAATAATTTTAATTTTATATTATTTTCATAAGTTTATGAATAGACAATCTAGTTACTGACAAATCAGATATAGTATTATAGCTAAAAATTTACAAAAAAATAATTTTTATAATAATTTTAGTATGTAGAGAATAAAATATCAATCCTTTACTCTCAAGTGATATGTTTCAGTGTAGTTAACTCATGCTTTAATGAGAATAAATGATTATTATTACATAATTACAGTTTATATTTTAGTATTTAAGCAATTTGAAAATAATAAATTATAAAATGAAAGAAAAATCAAAATTTGATATCAAAGCATTATTCACTTTTTTTTATTTAATTACATTTTTTAAATATATTGGTCAATGACTATAAAAAGAGGAATAACAAAAAATGAATAAATCATTACAAGATAATTCCAATAGATTTCATTGCTAAATAAAGAAAATACAAGACTTTAAAAATGTTCAAGTTAGAATTAACTAAAAGTAAATATAATACAGCATTTACTATTTTAATATGAAACTATTCTTTAATATATTAATAATAATGAAAATAATTTTGTTATGTTATATAACTTTTTAATATTTGAATTATTTTCTATTATAAATTGATATTTTTTCAATTGTTTTCGTTTTTTATACTTTTTTTATTGTTATAGCAAAGCTTATATTTATTTTGGGCCAATAATAAACATCAATATTAAACAATGTTCTCTGATTACTTATTTTGAAATTGGAAAGTTTTCTATAGTGCTTATTTACTGTAAAAGTCAATTAAACGAATAATGGAACGAATCTGGATACAGGAACGAATCTGGATACAAAACCAAAACGAATGTTTTGGTTTACTGTATCCAGAATTAAATAATTCTATATAGCAATAAAAATAAATTATGCCAAGGGAAAAAACACTACTTTATTCAATTTATGGGCATTATAATCAAAACCTACAATCTCTCTTCAGTTCTAGAAATGCTTTTAAAAGCATAACAAATATCTTCATTAAATACTTAATAATCCAAGATGATTAATTTTTGGTAACAAGTATTAAGAGGAAGAGGAAAATAAAATATAGTATGCTAGATGTTTATTAGATTTTGATGTTTTTATTATATAAATTTTTAATAAATGTTTTTAGTAGTAGTAGCAGTATTTATATTTATTATTATTGAATATTAATTTATAATTTGTTATTTGGAATTGAAGATGGCTGCATGATTAAAAACATTCTGGAAATTATTTTCTAATATTCTTCTATATAATAATTATTATTTTATTATTTAGATCTTGTATTTATCATATTTAATTACTATAGTTTGTTCCATTCTATATGCCATTCTTGGATAATAAAACTATAAAAGTCCTTGACTTAATGGTTTCAAGTGCTATGATGTCATTGAATGCAATTCAAAAGTGTTTTTATTTATGCTGAATTTCTGCAAAATGTAAACAAAAAACTCATTCAACAATTTATTTTTCTATAGAAATATCAATATTGATCTGAAATTTCATATCTATGCTTACAGAGAGCTTATTAATTTTAATTTTATTTATCCATTCAGTTTATCAATATGTATATTTGTATATATTGAAATTAAGTGTTGGTAGATTTGTATAGTTTTTAAATTTATGTAGAAATTTTCCAAATGAATTAACTATATGAAAAGGGAATCTATTGTATTGTATTTTTATTAATATATCAAAGACAATAAAAATTTGATATTAATTTTTTCAAATGAGTAAAAGTTTTCATTATATTTTTATTTTAAAATAACAATGATAAATAACTATCACTATTTTTTTAGATAAAACAAATCATGTAGTATGACATAATTTCAAAGACATTGACTTTTTAAAATTTTGAATCATCATCATCTTGTAATTATCATGCAACAACTTCAAAATTAATATATAATTTAATTAATAAATGATCATTTAAAATTTGAATGCTCTGAAGTGTTTTTCGTTCTTGAGATATTTTGTGAATAGACAGAGATAAAAATGATTATATAAGACAATTCTTATAAAACAAATTCAAATTTATTATATATAATTTCACACACTGATTTTTTAAAGTTACTCTTATAAAATGGCAGCCATTAAAATTTGAATGTTCTGCAATGTTTGATTTTGGAGATAATTTGAGTATGGATAGAGGTTAAAGTTAAATGCAGTATCTAAGACCATTTTATATTAAAAAAAGTGGAAAATTTGAACAATAAATCAAACACCTTTAGAAATACTAAATTTTTATTTTATTACAAATATTATAGCAATTTAGATTTTCTTTTTACTATATGCTTTGAATATATAAAGCTAAAAAAATAGATGATTATATTTTTCAATTTTTTATGAATTTAAATTTTGAAGTTTTATTATATATTTTTATAAAACTTCATCTAATTATTATAGAATATATATAATGATATAATGCCAAAGTTTATTTTTTTTAATTTATTATAATCTGTTACTTTTATGATTTATAGAATTTAACTGCAAGTTAATCAATCAATTTCAATTGAGACAAAATTCAAATTTTATCAAAAATTATAGCTAATGACACAATAAAAGTAATAACTTCAAGGGAACTATATCCCAAATAAACCTAAATTATCAAGCCAAATTTTAGCCCTTGAAACCATAACAGAAAAACCTAAATTATCAAGCCAAATTTTAGCCCTTGAAACTGGTAACGGAATAATTTTAATGATTTGAAATAATTTGAACTAATGTTAGCGCCATCTCGTAATTATAATTAGTTAAAATTTCCTAGTTCAATTATTAATTAATAGATGGCGCCACTCATTGATTTGTAAAATTAATAATTATTCTAATTAAGAGATGGAGCTAACATTAGTTCAAATTATTTCAAATCATTAAAATTATTTCCGTTACGGTTTCAAGGGATAAAATTTGGCTTGATAATTTAGGTTTATTTACAATAAAAGGACCTGAAATACAATAAAGTTTGGGGAGCATAAATTTTAAAGGAATTTCACAATAAATAAAATTATAATATGCATATTATTTGTAAAATGCTATTGTAATAGATCTTATGAAAGAAATAAACTCAGTATTTAAAAGTTTGTTTATATAATAATGGTAATAATCAAGTATTCCATTATTAATTACTATATAATTTACATTATTTTTAAGTACTTTTAAGTTTGTACAATTCTTTCCTTTTTAGTGAATGAGAATATTCACAGATTAAATCTGATTGAAAAATGTCTATGGGTCCATACTGTTGAAAATTATGTAAGCATTCCCAAGAAATAAGATTAAATTACGAAATATAGGAAGTTTCTCATTTTACAAGCTCTCACTTAACAAATTTTTTTTCAAATATGAAGTATCAAAAAAACTGAAAATATAAACCTTAATTACAATAAATAAATGCTAAAACATTCATAAAAAGGCATTTCAATCCACATAAAATATAACTGGGTTTGTAGCAAAACTATTATTGGTAAGAAATCAATCATGACTGAAAAGCAGAAGTAGCATGCCCTCTGGTTTTACTAGAATATTATGTAAATAACTTCCATTCTCAGTTTCTGCCTAAGGTAGTAGTTCATCTGTATAAAAGCTTACCTACTCATCTGTCAACAATTATGAAGAATAAAAATTCTTTAATATTTATTGGGAACTACCACGCAGATACAAAAAATTATAAAATACAGTGAAACCCTCGCGTGCGTTCCCGTATCGTACGACTTTCCCGCTTTAAACGTCTATTTTCGGAAGTCCGAGCATTTTCTTATACATGCAATGTAAAACTTTCCCTTTACTTGTTTGCAATGTAAAACTTTCCCTCTTCCTACGTTTTAATTATATAACTTTTTTATTATGACGTCATCAGAGTTTCCGGCTTCGTGTGTTTCCCCGTTCCGACTTTTCAGGCCGGTCCCCGAAAAGTTTCAAAATCGGGGTTTCACTGTAATTTTCGGGCCGGTCCCCGAAAAGTTTCAAAATTGGGGTTTCACTGTATTTACCATTTTATTAATATTCTTAATAAAATGTTTCGGGCCGGTCCCTGAAAAGTTTCAAAATCGGGGTTTCACTGTATTAAAATTTATAATAATAATTTGTTAGATTTTAAAATCTAAAGAAATAAAAATGTAGCCAATTAATTCATTATTTAATCATAAACTATTGATTTATTGCGCTTTAGTTAATTTTATTGTGGTCAAATTTCATTGCTGAGAACAGAATCCCTTATTTTAACATTGTATCTATAGAAAATTAAATTCTTGGTTTACGAATTCTTACTTTAAGAGCAATTTCCAGATCCAAAATAACTTGTAAAGTTGGGAACTATTTGACTTACAGAAATAATAAACAATAAAAGATAAAAGATCTGATAGAAGTTTTAGACCTGACCCTGGAGTTCGAATGATTTGCCTGAACTGATGAATCACATTGCTTTGAACCATTGGAAGGAAGCTGAACACCTTCCACTTAGTACAAAACTTTATGCAACTGACTGTACATGGTTAAAAAATTTAATCCTAATTTAATTAATACAAATAGTGCAGATCAGTTTATTTGTACTTATTGGCTGAAATTATGCACATCCAATGGTGTTCCTAAGTTTTTTAGTTGCCAAAATATTTTTTAACCTGTTCACTGCTTTCGATTTTTTCTAATTAAGCCTTGTTAATATGAAAAAAAAAAACAAAAAAATGTAAATTGCGATATTTTGCTTAATTTTCATTGAATTGTTTTGAAATTTTCATAATTTATTACATTTTTTATTGTGATTCTAATGATGTAACAAATTTTTTCAAATTTTATTTCTTTCACAATTTTTCATTCATTATATAAGACCAGAGAAAACATGATTTTTATATATGAAATCTTAGTCATCGAACAAATATTTGGTATTTTCTGATAGTGGCAAGTCTTCTGAATAAAATGAGGTATTAATGAAGTCGAATAATATGAAATATTTTGTATTTTCTGATAGTGGCAAGTCTTCTGAATAAAATGAGGTATTAATGAAGAAAGTCGAATAATAATTTAAAAAATTATTGATAAAAAATGAAGTATTACATAACTTTTAATTAATTTAGTTAATTAATTAGTCAAAAATTGACAAAAATTTATTAAAACATTATGTATTACATTAAAAAAATAACAAAGTAAACATACATACGAAGTATGTTTATTGTCTTATTGACGTTTTTTCTTCATTTCAATAATTTTTATTTTAATGTTTTATAAATTTTCGAATTTATAACAAAAATAACAAATAATACACAGTTATAATGCTCTCAGTTAAAGTGAAAAACAATTATTAATTGCCAGAGTACTTTTGGTTTTAATAAACCATCATCAGTGCAAATATTACATCTTTATAACAAAACAAAATGGAATGGTTATAAATATAAAATTCTAGTTCTAGAATTAGAAATCTAGCTTATAACTGTGTATTATTTGTAGTTTTAAAAGTGAATTTGGATATATATTTTAGTTATAACAAAAACATTACATGTATGAAAATCGTCCACAATCCTACATAAACAGCTATAACATTTTCTACTCTACTCTAATTGGCCTTGAGATAGTTTGTTGACACTACATCCAATACCACAAGCAGCGCGGTAAAGTAGGCTTGGCTGCAATTTCCCGCGAAATGACTAGCCAGCATAAAACAAAGTGCCATGCCCCCTTTTATTGCCTAGGGTTGTTTACATTATGATTTTTACTTTTACAGATAATTTTGTAAAAAAGAGAAGTAATAAATGACCAAATAAGTAAAAATATTCTATATTTTAACAGAATTAACCAAAATTTTCGTATTATCGGCAAATTTTTTCAATTTTATGAATTTTACAGTTCATCATAGTAAAATTTCATATTTTGCTTAATTTTACAGTTCATCATAGTAAAATTCCATATTTTGCTTAAAATTTCAAAAATAAATTTATCTCACCCCAAAATCAAAATATTTGATTTAATCTGTAAAAGCATAATTGAAATATTAAATTTAAAAGATTAAATATCAAATTGGCATAATTTGATATTTAATCTGTATTATTGCCACTGGGTCATTCTATTTTAAATCAGCCAATGGTGGTTGCTGCATGATTTTTGATTTTGATAAATTTTGGCATATTGTTTATGTATGTTCCCAAAGGCTCAAAAGTATTATTATTTACTTCAAAAAAAATTTAATTTCTGAGATATGAGAAAGAATATGTATGGAGGCAGACTAAAATTTGTATATTTTGTACTTTTTATAATCGCCTGTAGTTTTTTATGTGATTAGCACCGAGAGGTGGAATAGGTATCACTTAAAAGCATATAAAATGAGGTTTTCAACCTTGTATATTTTAAAAATTCCTAGGATTAACTAGTGATTTGACACTCCAAACTCTGTAGAGGAAGATTGCATTTTCATAACTTAAGAGTTTTTAAACAATAACACATATATATATAATTGTTAGAATAAAATTAAAAAAAGGAACTATGATGATATGAAGAAATATGATAAGAAAACTGTTAATACTATGGAAATGAACATTGTTTAAAAACTATAATTTGTTACATTTCATTAGGAAATTATGTATTCTGTATAGTTTGTGGAAATTAGATAACCAAAGAGAGTTGAATCAATTGAAAACACTATTGTAAAAAATCAAGAATAATTAAATTAGATTTTTTTCTACTTGAATACTGTATTGAATTAATGGCTTGAGGATTAGAATGAAAGTACATAATCTTAATAGAATTATGGATAAAGTGGATCTGCTGGGTTATTCATTGGGAAAGAAATATTTTGTATGCTACAGTTTTGTGACATTGCTTGATTACATTTCTATGTATATTGTTCAACACTTACAGGTCACTTAAGTCTTTGGTCAATGATTGTTATGTTTCTCATTTTAGGTTTCTGTAATATTGCAAAGAATTTACATCATCTTAAACAATCCATTTATAATGATGATTATAGGTAGCATAGATTTTACATATTTTTGAAATATAATAAACATTATAAATATTTTCAATATTAGGATTATGTATTTTGTAAATCTTTTCAAATTTAGAAATTAGTTATTATTCAAATATTAACTACAGTTTCAAATATAGGTAGTTCTTGCCTTATGAGTTCCTGAGTTTGAAAGATTTTTCAAATGTGAAGTATCAAAAAACTTGAAAATATGAACATTAATTGCAATAAATAAATGCTAAACATTCATAAAAAGGCATTTTAATCTACATACATAGCTATACAATACAGTACGATAGAGTTTGTAGCAAAAACTGCATTGTCTGGTATGAAATCAAAAAATTCAAAATGGCATCCAAGAAGTGAAAGTAAGACAACCTCTGGTTTTACCAGCATATTATGTAAATATAGGTAATACTTAACTTATAACAAGGTTTGGTCCGAACTTCACCGTTCTAAATGATTTGGTTGGAAGTTGAAAATGCCCAAAATTTTTGGATTTTTTACAAATTCTCATATTTCATGTAAATTTGACATATTTCATATAAATTTTGCATTTTTTTTATATTTTAATGGCATATCTTTTAAGATATCAAATTAGAAATCCTTTTCAATCATTGCTTTAATCAATTAATTTTAATAATTCAGTTTTGGAACAAGCTTAATTAAACTATTTGATTCATTTCAACAACTAAATTTTACTAGGACACTATATATTATCTTAATAAACATAAAGAATACAAAACTACAAGATTCAGACATAAACAAAGGACTCTTTTCTATATCAGACCATTTGTTGCAGGACTTGAACCTATTGAATTCCATTGACCATTCACAGAATTTGTAGATTATATCACTATTGTAAGTACAAATTATAAGTCGAGGCAGTCGTAAGTTAAGGACTATCTATAATTTTCATTCTCAGATTGTGCCTGAGGTAGTAGTTCATCTACATTAAAGCTCATTTACTTATCTGTCAATAATCATGAAGAATAAAAATTCTTTAATATTTATATGACATAAATAATTTCTTTATTATTATAATTTGACTGATTTTAATGGCTGTTATTCTTTAAATAAATAAATAATTGTATTCCTGAGAATAGAAGACCTGAGTTTAACAGAATTATGGGAAAATTGAGTCTTGGTTTATGAGTTCTTACTTTACGAACAATTTCCAAGTCTAGATTAACTCATAATGTTGGGAACTATCTATATGTTGTAGTAAATATGCTCAATTTTTATGTAAAAATTGTAGTTATATATTCAAATTTGTGGAAACAAATTTAATCTTATAAAGAACATTAATAATCTAGAATAGAGTTGAAGATGGCAGTATAAAATTAAAACCATTTCTCAATTACATATTCAATGTTTTTGAGTGAAGAATAAATGATTTTTCTGAAAAATGTCGTGCTTTTATTGACTTATTTGTATAAGTAGTTTTTGACTACAGTACCATCAACTTATGTCCACTTGTACTTTTGATATTGATGTAATTGAAGACTATTGTGCAAGCATACAAATCCTTGCACAGTGGTCTGATATACCAAAATTATCCTTTTTTGTGTTCATTAAGTTTATTATGAAAATGTATAGTGTCTTAAATAAAGATGGAAATACTTAAAATGGATTGTTCGGTATCAAACTTCTAATTGCTCTGACTTATTACCTTAGGATTTGAATTGAATCCATTGTAAGTTGAGGACTATTGTATTAAACATAGTAGATAGAACAATTTTGTAATACTGATTTAAAGAATTAATTAATACTATTAGATTATTTATTTTATCATTTTAAAACAACAAAAGACAACAATTTTAATATTGTATGATTTCATCAAATATGAAAATAATCTAGCAGCAAATTTTAAATAATAATAATTTTTCAAACAGTAAATTTTATCAAATATATACCCTATTGATTTTTCATGTTTTTTGATATATTCATGTAGAAGAATATTCATTTCATCATAAATTTTTTGAAAATATTTAAATTATCATACAATATATTAGCAGAATGATTGTTATGATAAGACTAGAGAATTCTTTTGAACAAATAAAAGCAGTGCAAAGAAAATTTTGCATAAAGTATAGTCTATGCAAAATTTTCTTTGCACTGCTTTTATTTGTTCAGAAGAATTTCTATATTTGAGTTTTAACAAAATTCCATGAAGGTGATTCCTAATGTAATTTCAAATAAAATTATATTCTCATTGAATATCTCTTAAATTATAAATAATGATATATCAATATTTTTGGTAAGAGTTCACACACAAAATAATTATAAGCACATGCTGATTTGCATAAATCTACCATACATAAATTGAACTTATCAAAAATTCTATCAGTCAAAATATATTTTAATTAGTTGTAACAAGATATATAAACTGCCTATAACACTGAGACAATAACCAATATAGAGCACTAACTGCCATTAGTGCTCTATATTGATTATTATATATTTTTTTAAATAATTAGTATGAAATGGTGCCTATTTAATTTAACTGTTCATTATTCATGGTACAGAGCTACATTGAAGGTACCATAGAACCTGATATAGCTTGAGAGCCACAGTTTGGTCATAGTGGAGATATTCAATGTAATTGTACACTCCATTCCTATATATGCCGGATAAACAAATGCTTATTGTAATTATAAAGGCAGGTTTACACCAAGTGCAAGTGTTAATGCCGCAAATATTTTTATACGGCATAGAAATGTGCGCCGCAAAACATGACATCACCAAACGCCAAAGGAAAGTGCCGATCTGTTCTCTTAAAACGTTTGGCATTTTGCTTTTTTCCCCATGATGCATCTGTACTTTGTCAATAGAAAATGGAGGAAAAGAAATGTCAAATTTTAATTATTGCAGTTACTGTTCCTAAGTAGCAATTAAATTGCATCTCAAAAGGATATAGGAACTAATGCAAAAATACTACATTTTCTGTATTACTATTATTTACTTTTACAATAAAATTTAAAATTTGTTTCAATAATAGTTTTTATTAAATTGGTATAAATATGTAATAATGCTTCAATAAATAGAAAATATAACATTAATTTTATTAATCAATTAGATACAAAACAGATTTAAAATGTTTACAATTAAAATTAAGATGGGAGTACAATATTATTAAAAGCATCATCTGTTTCTACATTATACTGATTGGTTTTAAATTTGAAAATCATATGATAACTTTTTGATTTTAATAGATCTTTTGCTATTTCAGGGACGTTTTAATGCTTTTGGCTACAGCTTGGCCAAACAGATCATCTTCATCCAACTCTGATGTCTCATTTAATAATTTCAGTATTCTTTTCAAAATCAATCATATATTGTATTTTTCTTTTTTTGACTGACATGAAGAATCAAATGTTGGAGGATTTGATGGTAATATATCAGACACAGGTGATGCAGAATCCTTCTCAATTAAAATTATGTTTTCAGGTAGTGGTATTCTTTCTGATATATATTCTTCAATTTCAGGGAAATTTGAACAAGTTCTGTTGAAAATTAAATGAATAAAATAAGTTATAAAAATTTCTTATATTAAAATAATATATATGTTAAAATAATTGGACATAATTTCATATTTTCTTATTAAACATATGCCATTACCCATTGTAGCATAATTATGTGCTGATAAAATATTTAAGTTATTTGTTAGTACTCATGAAATCTCTATTTAAAAAATTTATAATTTGAATATGCATAAGTGATGAATATTCCAATAATATATTTCTCTTTTATATTGTTTAAAGCTATCTTAATACAGTACAGACTATAGTAATGCTCTAAAACAATTGCATTATAATTTTTCATAACAGTTTATTTACTCAACTCATTTATAATAATTTATGATATCATGTAGAGTATATATAATATACACTATATATTATATATTACTTTATATAATATTAAAATCATGAGAAATATATGAAATCATGAGTTGGGAAGTAAACTCAACCGTTACTAAAGTGTGCAAATATAAAATTTCAGTGAATTTGTTTTAACATAACCTTATTAAAATATTATAAGTTGACATCTGTTTTATTGTGCACTAGTTATTCCATTTTAACATTACTTACCATCTATATTTCCCGTGATCTATTATAAATATCATCGAAGAATATAAATCCTATGGTTTTTTTCTGAATGCACCAGCTCCACTTCTGCTAAGTTTCTCTTCAGATTTTGTGTCTCTAGTGAAACGATCTCGAAGCGATTTCCAATCTAATAGAGCAATATACATCTACAATAAAAGTTATATTTACACAGATAATTTAAGACAGTATGTGAAAAAGAATAACATTTGCAAATTTAATAAGCATACCTGTTCTTTCGCAAATTTCTCCTATTGCCAGCCAAGCATTTTCCTTTAATATACTATCTCTATAGCCATTATAGGATTTATCATATAAAAATGGACGATTTTTTACACACTGAATGAGAACTTCTATTTCTTCTTCCACCATTTGCAATTCTAAATTAGCAATGCACATGTCCAACTGTAGTGTTGGTCTAAAACTTAAACATAGTTGAAGTCTCACAGCGCACACACTTCAGGTCTCAGCATTCACTTTGCGGCGCATTAACACTAGATATTGAACAGCCACACAGCGCAAAAGGGATGGAACTATGATGAAAACGCGTGCAAACATTAACGCTTGCGCTTGGTGTAAACCTGAATTAACACTACAGATATTTGCGAAATGAGTAAGTGAAAATTACTGTGCTAGTTGATTTTTTTCAAAAATATCTACCATACTTTTTTAATAAAATAAAATCTTTAATTTGGCATTCTTGAAAATTGAAAAATATCAGATTATAAAGATATTCTAGTGACACACTGTTGGCAAAAATTGCAATGTAAAAAAGTTGATTAGATGACAATAAAAAATTTAGCAAGCAATCTACTAGCAATAAATACAGTGGATTTCGCTTAATTGGGACATGCTATGGTTTTTTTCTGAATGCACCAGCTCCACTTCTGCTAAGTTTCTCTTCAGATTTTGTGTCTCTAGTGAAACGATCTCGAAGCGATTTCCAATCTAATAGAGCAATATACATCTACAATAAAAGTTATATTTACACAGATAATTTAAGACAGTATGTGAAAAAGAATAACATTTGCAAATTTAATAAGCATACCTGTTCTTTCGCAAATTTCTCCTATTGCCAGCCAAGCATTTTCCTTTAATATACTATCTCTATAGCCATTATAGGATTTATCATATAAAAATGGACGATTTTTTACACACTGAATGAGAACTTCTATTTCTTCTTCCACCATTTGCAATTCTAAATTAGCAATGCACATGTCCAACTGTAGTGTTGGTCTAAAACTTAAACATAGTTGAAGTCTCACAGCGCACACACTTCAGGTCTCAGCATTCACTTTGCGGCGCATTAACACTAGATATTGAACAGCCACACAGCGCAAAAGGGATGGAACTATGATGAAAACGCGTGCAAACATTAACGCTTGCGCTTGGTGTAAACCTGAATTAACACTACAGATATTTGCGAAATGAGTAAGTGAAAATTACTGTGCTAGTTGATTTTTTTCAAAAATATCTACCATACTTTTTTAATAAAATAAAATCTTTAATTTGGCATTCTTGAAAATTGAAAAATATCAGATTATAAAGATATTCTAGTGACACACTGTTGGCAAAAATTGCAATGTAAAAAAGTTGATTAGATGACAATAAAAAATTTAGCAAGCAATCTACTAGCAATAAATACAGTGGATTTCGCTTAATTGGGACAGCCGAATAATTGGGCCAAATCTCAAAGAACGGAAACCAAACTAATAAACTAATACATAATTTAAACTCTTAATTGGGACAGTAGCAGAAAAGGAATTTTCAAGTTTTGATATATTTTAGGGATTTTTCGAAAGTATGGCAACACTACATACACTAATACTTGTTGTGTGCTCTCTTTAAAAAATCCTTATATAAAAATTATAACATTTTATTGTACCGGTAATTTTTCAGGTTATCTATCGTCGTGAGTCTGGCAAATGTGTGTCTGCTTAAGAGTCTACCATTACTATACCTAGCGATATTCATTTACAGTGTTGATTTTATTTAAAATTTTTAAATCTTTGCCAAGATGCCAAGAAATTATTTTGCACTTTCAAGTAAAATTACTTTGCTGGATAAAATTAAAAGCCAGCCATTTAATACAAGCCATTGTAGACTCACTGAAATAAATCAAAATCTACCATAGCACGTCTCCTACAACAAGAAAATCAACTGCATGAGAAGTGGGCATTACAGAAAGAAATTCCGGGAACATCCAAAAGAAAGCATTATGGAAACGATCCAGAAGTCAAAGAAACATTAGATTAATGGTTTTCTGTAGTTAGTGGGCGAGGCATGAATATCAGTGGCCCAATGTTGAAAACGAATCAGAGGAAATTGCTAAAAAGCTGATAATTAGATACCTATTTTAATAAAGCATTAAAACAGGTACCTAATTATTATTTTTAACCTACTTATTTATTTATTTATTTATTTATTTACCTATGAATTATATATTTTATTTTAGAATTTATTATTACTTTGTTTAATTGGGACAGTTGCTTAATTGTGCCAAAATGGCTTAGTCCCAATGTGTCCCAATGAAGTGGAATCCACTGTATATTTTATTGTGGAATAATCATATAATGATTGGAGCCCCTGTGATTGGGACAGAATTCATTCTCCATCTCATCCACATCATAAAAGGTAACCAAAGGTTTCTTTCTTTTGCTAGTGGCCTGAAATATTTTTTCTAATAGAATTCTTTCTATCTTTCCTCATACTTTTCTATACTCTTCTTATTTCATCCTTGTTTTTTTAAAAGATTAAACTTTTGAGTATGCCCTTTCTTAAGTGGAAGTTTATTTGTACCCTAAGTAACTAGTATATTTACAAATAAGCCTTAATCAAAATGGAAAAATTATTTTATTGTAGAAGTACTTTTGACTTCAAGAAGTCATCATCAGTTTTACATAAGAACAATTAGAATACAACATTTTGGAATACGATATGTAGAATGTTATTTAAAATAATGGAGATCAAGTGCGTGTCGTCAGAGAAATAACTAAAGCGAAAGATATAAAAATGGCGGAAGCTGTTATCATTGAACATTATAATAATAAAACATATGTTATATATGACAACACCTTCATTATGGTTCATACCTCCATTATGGTACATTTAACCCCATATGTTATTTTGTAAAATATTTTAACTCTTTTCATAGTTTAATTTAATAGTTTCGTTTTTAACCAGTTTAATATTTTTCTATTATTTTTATTTTATTTTATTTTTTAACTTAGATATGATGTTTACATTACGTAATCTTAACATTCGTTTATAATTCTATTTATTAATTTCAAAATTTTAAATAACATTCTACATATCGTATTCCAAAATGTTGTATTCTAATTGTTCTCATGTAAAGCTGATGACTTCTTGAAGTCAAAAGTACTTCTACAATAAAATAATTTTTTCCACTTTGAATAAGGCTTATTTGTAAATATACTATTCCCTTTCTTTTTTAATGAAACTAAAAAAATAAATCATGATTGGATCTCCTAAAAGTGGGGGCAGATTCATCCACTGTCTTATTTGTGTGTCTTAAGAGGCAACTAAAGGGTCCCAATTTTTTAGCTAGAGGCCTACCACTCTTCTGATAGGATTTTTCCCTTCTTTTTGATCATACTTTTCTATATTTTTTATTCTTGAAAGATCAAAGTAAGTTGTGATTGAAGATACTTTTATAAATGTTTATTTAATATAAAATTTCAAAACTTAACAATAACAATAATAATTATTATTTTTATAAATATTTTTTAATGCTTTTTTTAAATTTATTACAGCTATAAGTGTAATATGGTTATACAGAATATCTGCTGTCTAGGTGCAGGATATGTTGGAGGTCCTACTTGTAGTGTTATTGCTTATAAATGTCCACATATACAAGTAGTGGTAGTTGATAAAAGTCCTCATAGGATAAATCAATGGAATTCCAACGAGTTGCCAATATATGAGGTAAATTTTTAGAAATTATACTAAGACAATTGTTAGAGTTACATGATTGTGTGCATGTTCATGCGCACAAACAAGCACACAAAAACACATACACAAACACACCTAAACATGCACGCATGCACGCACCTAAACACGCGCGCACAGTGTAACAAATATATACGAGGGCGGACCCAAAAAAAACCGAACTGAGAGCGCGCTGTCATTCGTAGACGTAGTAGAGAGTTCTCCGGCTAGATGGGGTTAGTAGAGACCTTCACGAAACAGCTGTGCAGACGGCGTCAGTTTGTACATTAACGTTTGAGCATAGTGTTGTGTTTCTCTTACTGTTATTTTGTTCTGCCTGCGAAGTCGTTATGGCAAATTTAAAAGAACAAAGAGTGTGTTTGAAATTTTGTTTCCTGCTTGAAAAATCGGCAACGGAAGCTTACCAAATGCTTCAACAGGCTTTTAAGGAGGATGCTATGAGCCGCACACAAGTTTTCGAGTGGTTTGGGCGCTTTAAACGTGGTGAGATGAGTGTTGAAGACCATGCTCGTTCTGGGCGTCCTTCAACATCTCGAAACGATGAAAATTAACCAGCACTTTTATTTGGAAGTTTTAAGACGTCTGCGAGAGGATGTGCGGAGGAAACGCCCAGAACTTTGGCAATCAGGTGACTGGTTCCTTCATCACGACAACGCCCCTGCACACACGGCCTTACGAGTGATCCACTATCTGGCCTCTCGGGGATGGCCTGTCGTTCCCCACCCTCCGTATTCACCAGACCTAGCCCCGTGCGACTTCTTCATCTTTCCGAGAATGAAGAAAAATCTAAAAGGGAATCGTTTGGACGATGTGGAGGCGGTAAAAACATCTTCGCAAAGGGTACTGGACAATAGCAAAGTTGAAGAGTTCCAGAGATGCTTCAAACAGTGGGAAAAAAGACTTGACAAGTGCATCTAATCTAATGGAGAGTACTTTGAAGATGACTGAAGGAATTTTGTAAAAAAGTTAATAAATAAGGTTTTTATACAAAAAATCCGGTTTTTTTTGGGTCCCTCCTCGTATATACATACACACACATATACATATATATATTTAATATATTTTCAATATAGCCATTACCAGGTAGATTTAAATATAAATTTTAAATAAACAAGCTTTCTATTAAAATTGTTATGCTCTGAATTTTAGCCTGGTTTAGAAGAATTGGTGAAAAAATGCAGAGGAAGAAACTTATTTTTCTCAACTGATATAGATGGTGCAATTAAAAAAGCAGATTTAATATTTATTTCTGTGAATACACCCACAAAAACTTATGGTTTTGGAAAGGTAAAAGTTTAAATATTTTTTTTATTTTGCATAAATAGAATATTTAATTTAAATAATTTAACCAGATTTTCAACTTAAAAATCTCTCTCTTGAATTATATTAATAATAATTTTTAAAATTTTGCTGAACTTCAAAATAATGTAATTTGAAATGAATTTTTCTAAAGAAATCAATGTTATAAATAGTGAGGTGGTTATACAAAGTTTCTAACAAATCCATTGCATCTTCTAATTGTTAAATAAATTCACAAATCAAATCTTTAAATAAAAAAAAAAATAATTAATGTTATTAAAATGTAAAACTTAATAATTATAACTAAACAGAAACTTATAAACTGAGTTTTTGTTTAGGGCGTATTCAAAAAGTCTAATGCGTTACCAGGGCTGGATTTACCAATAGGCTGAGTCCTAGGGCCCCGCAATTCCACGGGCCCCAAAACTATCAATCAGTTTTCAAAATTTTATAAGGTCACATCCTAGGGGCCCCAAAACTATCAATCAATTTTCAACTTTTATAAATAAAACTATCAATCAATTTTCAACTTTTATAAACTTTTAATAAGAAGAAATGGGTTTTTATTAAAGTGCTAGATAGAAAGTAAAATTTTAAAGGTACTTTATAAGTTACAAGGAGTCTTTAAAATTAGATGTACTGATTTGAATTTTTAGGGGCCCAAAAACCTTGCTCATCCTAGGACTCCTAAAAATGCAAATCCAGCTCTGCGCATTATTCATTTTTAACAAAGCGGACAAAAAGTAATTTTATATTGCACTGCACATGCTCCATATCTGTGATGTATCTCACGAAAGTCTAACAAAGCTAATGAAAGAAATAGCAAGTTTACTTCATGTAAAACATGGTGGCCCCCAGTGTAACACGTGTGTAAATTGTGGTATACAAGGAGATAAAAAATGGATAATGTCATGTGTGATACAATGTATGATAAATAATAAGTTATTTTTAAGGAAATTTTTCGATAAAATTATTTATTAGATGCTTTAGGATATAAATTTCAAAATTATGCAGTGCTCTATTTCATCATCGGAATTATCAGAAAAAAAATGCATCTTCCAAACATTTGAAAACTCCTATTAAAACTTCCTTACAAATGGCCATGTTGTCTTTCTAATGGATGGGTCAAAAAGTATATACAATAATGAGGCTAACTCAACGTGAGAAAAGCTTTGTGTTAGACTTTTTGAACACGCCCTTAGTAATAAACTGACTGAATAGCTATAAATATTATTAATGTTCAAAAATTACTCTACCTTTAAATGATGAATTCTTTTACTTTATTCTAGCACTTAGGTAGGATATAAATATCTTTATTACAGCTATAAATACATATAGAAATTTTGCACAAATTTCTAATGACACTAACAGTTTAATCTTTATTGCTGTAAAGCAATAAGATTAAACTGTTAGTGTTATTATATTAAAACGCTTAAAAAATTCTTTAGAAACAGAAGAAAAATTTTTCTTTAGAAATAAATTATTTTTCCCATTGAGTATTCCTTAATCAACGTGAATTCAACTAGTTTGATAATTTTTTGGATTATATTAGTCACACTTATGTTAGATATTTTCTGTATGTACCATAATAATTGATTATATTACTAATTATGAATATTTTTAATATTTTATTATCTTATCTTCACTAGGGAAGAGCTGCTGATTTAAGATATATTGAAGCTGCAGCAAGAATGATAGCAGATGTAATTGATGGTCCTAAAATAATTGTAGAAAAAAGCACAGTCCCGGTCAAAGCTGCAGAAAGCATTACAAGAATATTAAAGGCTAATGTTAAATTAGGAGTAACTTATCAGGTTAATCTTCTAATATTTAAATTTGTTTTATTTATGTTTACAGTATTTTGACTTAAAGTTAATTTGTTCCTGTCTGCAGTTTGTAACTCAAAAATTTCATATCTTGAAACTCAGTTTTCCATTTTATTTTATGGGAAATCAATTAATCCATTCTCAGATTTAGAAATTTTGAAAACAATAAAAAAAAAAAAAAAAAATGCATTTGTGTATAATTTTTATTTTTGAAATCTTTTATTTTACATGCTTTATATAAAAATTATCTTCCATTTAAATAAAAAAAATCAATTTTCTTGAAACTGGTTTAGTAGTTCAGTTTTTGATTTGTTGTCATAAGTTGCTTTTTTTTTTTTCTCTCAGGCTTTAACTCATGTTGGAAGTTAAAAATAAATTAACAAAGAATTCAATTTAACTAGTAGTTATTATGTAGATCTTTAATATTAATTTATATATTATTAAACTTTACATATTATAGTAATATAATTATGCTTACCTATGAGTTTTAATCGACTTTCTTTATTAATAAGAATATTTTCTGGCTTTAAATCTCTATATTAATTTAAAATACATTTTTAATTATTTTTAAAAGTTTGAAAAACAAAAATAAAAAAACACTTTAACACGAAACATTTACTTTTCTATTTATAAACCTATGAGGCATTATCTCATGCACATTATAAAGACCAGAATTGTTTACTCCAAGTATCAAAACAGAAAAAAAAAGTTATTTTGTAACGCAAGGTAGCGAAATTTCAAGGTCATGTTAGGGTCAAGGTCGCGAATATATCAGTCTGCAGTAGGTAAGAAAGGAGCTCCAATACTTTACACTATCTCAGCTCCACCCCGATAGTATTTCACTATAGGAAGTGACACTTTAACCAGCTAATAATAAACTCAAGATCCCATTGTGAAAGCATTATTCCGGAAAAAATAAGTATGGCATTCTATTAGAATGGGGAAAATTCTTCCAATGCAAAAATTTGAGATATTTGTTACTTAAGGATGAGTTGTAAATAAATTTAACCACTCAACGTATAATTACAGATAATTGAAATACATTTGTTAAAAATATATAAACAGAAAAACCAATGCAAAGTATTGCAAATACAGTATTTTTTTTCTTACATTGAAAAATATTTTAGAAAACTGAATATTTTAAGATGAATCGAATATTTATAACAACATTGTCAACAAGGTCCATATCTCATATGCAATGACAGAAAAAAGATACAGTAATGTGAATCCAATATTCCATTTGTATCTATACACGAAACAAGATGTTGGAAAAAGAAAATGTCACGTAGTTTTTCCATTATTTCTAATAATTATATAGAAAGAACATAAATTTGATATTTTTCTTGTAATTCCCAATATTTTCTGTAAATTAATGTTAATAATTTTCGCGCATATATGAAAGCAATAATTCTGAAAAATTATATTCTAATTGTGAGTCACTAAAATATACAGTATAATAAATATATCTGGATTAAATAAACATAGTATAAAAGAATTCTTATTAATTGATTATTTCCCTATTTATTTAATTGAATTATATATAGCTGTATTACAATAAAAATTACTACCAAGAAAATTATACTGTATTGACAGTTCCTATGAATTTCTATTCTATTGTTCCTATTCTATTGTCTATGATGGTCATTTTCTAATTATTATAGTATAGACAGAATTTTAATGTTTACAAGTTGGAACTAACATTCATAAATTTTTCGTGGATTCATAATAATCTGCATATTACATTATTTTTTATATATTATACATAATTTAAATGTTGATATCGAAAATACTTGCAAATATATTTTATTTTTATACATGAATTTATAATCAGTTTAGAACAGTTATAAATTTTTATATTAGAATTAAAATTTATTCTAGTATTGAAGCTTCTAATGGTCGATAAGTGAGCAGTCTCCTGTTTCTAATAAGTGCAAATAATATATAACTGTCAAACATAATATAATAATTATGCGTCAGTGTAATCTTACAAATTTTCCACAATGAATATATGCATAATTAACATTCTTATCAATTGAATGTTAAGACAACGTAATAAATTCTACATTTAATAATTTGACAGATAAATATTGCTCTGATAGAAAGTTTGTCTATAAATAGCAATACTAAGAAAATAATTAATACGAAAGATAGAATTCTTTTCATCTAATATTGAAATCTTCAAAGTTAAAAAATCACGAGAAAAAATTGTGCTATTTTAATTTATCGATATTATCTTTTAGCATAAAATATAAATACTGTACTGTAATTGTTTGCTAATTTATATATTAAATTCATAGCTAACTTATAAATCTGATTGCATGAAAAAACTGCTTTTAGACCAAAAGATTATCTATCTTTTCACTATCGATGATTTCTTTTAGTATTGTTATTGTTCCCCATGGAGTCGTATTTTCTTGAAAGATTTTTATTTATCAAACAAGTTGTTTTTATTAGCTAATAAGTAACTCATTTTTTTTTGATCCTTTAGTAGATAAATTTCCATTTAATTTATATTTTATCCCAAATAAATATAAGATTCATATCATGTTTTTAAATATTGAAAATAATTTAGGAATCTATTTTTTTAGTGAAACTAGATTTAGGAATCCCTATTCTTTACTATTACATTCATTGACATGTTTTGATCATCGAATTTAATTAAAACTAATACAATATTAGTTTACAAAAACTATCTATTTCGAGAATTAAATATTTATAAATGATTTAAAAAACAAATGACATTTTTAATCATTAATTAAAACTAATACAATATTAGTTTACAAAAACTATCTATTTCGAGAATTAAATATAAATGATTTAAAAAACAAATGACATTTTTAATAATTTATAAATCTGACAATAATAACAAAACATGTAAAAAATGTTTTAAAAAAATGTCCTCCGAAGTGCATTTGTTAAATTTTCTGTTAACGTGACAACAAGAGTAGAAGCCGGAGGGTATTTCTTTGAAAACAAGGAATTTCGTTATTATGTTCCAGATTCTACTGTAGTAAAATAATTGCATCAGGTTCACTTTCAAAATGACAATACTTGTATACCTCTTTGTAATTCCAAAAACTAAGTACACTAGATTATTTTTAAGAAACTATTAAAGATATTCTCGATGGTGTTCAAAATCGCGAAGGCGTGGTACAAGTTCCGGCTATCCACAACTATAATTACTTATCTACCGAAAGACAAAGCTTATGGCGTGAGAACGATACGAATTGAAATCACACTTAAGGCTACGTCCACAAAAATGTTAGGCGATAGGGATGTCTTCTGGAGAGAACCGCTATACGGAATGAACTCTTTAAAAAAAAAAAGAAATAAAACCACCGAGACCACTGGTATGCCAGATATGCGACCTTGACCTCCAGGTGTGGCGCTTTCGGCTTTTGCGCGTGTGATAGGTGAGATGAAAACGAGCTAAGATTAAATATAAGAGAAATACCGATTCCTCTCACAGGTACGGAATTCTGACTCGGCACGTACGTAGGTGTTTAATGAAGAAAAATATATATACAGAATGTGTATCCTCCTACTTTAAACATGAAGCTTACCAAATTAAATATCCTAAAAATTCTTAAAGATATTTATAAGATTTTTAAATGAAGTACTGTATTTCTCACGTCTGTGAAATTACCGTGACCGTATTCTCTGTCAAAGTGAAGAAAAATATATTACTGTTTTTAATTTAATTTTGAGGCACTGTACGAACAGCTTATTTTTTAGGACAGGGCGTTTCACGGCCTGAATATATAAAAGCGACTTTATTCTCAATTTGTCATAAAAAACACACCAATTTTCGGAATTGTATAATTAACCCATTGTTAAGAATCCGTTACTGGAAACATCGCACAGCTGTACATTGGCAATAGGAAAACAGCGGTTACGCACGAGCAGATGATTTCCTGTCGCAACGTTACACGCAAATCATTTGTCGTTCAGTCAAGGTTGAGGACTAGAGTTCGTTAGACCACATTTACGTCACTAACTCAAGGTCATCTCATTTCATTATGTCGAAGGGAGAATAAAATTAAAATAATTGCCAATGTTCGATTCTAAGGAGTTAATTTTAAATTGAAAATAGAAGCTTTTGTCTATATTCTACAACAAACTCAAAAGTGATGAGGTAGCAGTTTTCTTACAAAGCAAAGTTCTCATCCTTATCGGTTTAGTCAAAGGTTTTCCTGTTTTAACCACTTTCAAACTAATTTCTAAAGTTTCGTACCAAAAGAAATACAGTATAAAACTAATATCAGACATATTTCATCTAATGGAGAAGTAAAAATAAAAAATATACATTACACAAATGGGATAAAGTTTCTACTAGTACATTATGACTATTTATCACAAAATCAATGAATCAATACCATTCATAATGGCATATTCATAAATGATAAAGACAAATGCATTTAATAAAATACTGTACTGTACTAAGGTAATTATATAATTTACATTCACGTTTGCAACATTTTCAAAAATATGGACTTAAATTTCAAACGGCCGCCATTTTGTAACGGAATCATGTAAGTACTTCAGAATTAATACGGTAGCATCTTGTTTTTTAATTAAATTATTATATTAATTAGAGCAATCATTTAAAATGTTATGTCCTGAAATGCTTTGTTCATCAGATATTTTGCTGATGGGCAGTAACATGATCAAATTGAGGGAAAAAAAATCATTTGTCAGAAGAAAATGAAAAGTCGGCATTCCAATTAGAGTATATAAAAGTATTTATTTATAAGTGTGTGAAGGAATGCTGAATATGTACGAATGTTAGTTTACACTCAATGAAGGAACATTCTGCAGAATGATAAATAATTCCAAGTATTTACAATTGAGTAAAATGAAAAATAGCCTGCGACGATTTGACTCCAATGATAAGATAAATGATTATCTGATTTATTTATAGAACATTCTAAAGAAACATAATTTTACAAACTTATCCTAAAGTACTATATTGTATTTAAACTACTACATTTTATCAAGGAAATAAGTAATCTTGGAGATGAGTACAATTTACTTTTGTGCGCTATATCTTACAAGTAACAATAGAAAATTTTAATCCCTCATACCGGGAGAAGGTTTTGGCCTATCTCGATGTACAGTACTTTTATCCGATAATAGATAATATTCCAAAATGTTATATAAATTCCCTTCCTATAAATATCAATATAGCGACAGATGTCAACCGACCAGTCGCCACTAGAGAGGTAAAAATCGACTGGTGAAACGTAAACTTTCAAAGCTTTATCCCCAAACTTCCTACTTTTCTAGATTACATTTGATCCCAAGAGGGATCAGAAACCAGAAATAAAAAAAAAGAGGGAAGAGAAGAAAGTTCGATCCCCAATCAAAACATAAAAAGATTTTGCAATTTCATAATATTAAACTGGAGATCTCATTATATTTTAATTTAAACTAATGTTTGATTTAAACTACTGAAATGCCAGTGAAAAGAATTTTCTTCTTTCTTTGTTCTTTCTAGAATGAAATCAGTCAACCTACAAAATCATTTTATTCAAACCAAACTTTTATAAATCATCATAGAAGCGAAAAATTTATCATTTCTAAAAGAAACAATAAATATTGTTCAAATTTGAGATCCAAGCAGAAATAAAAAGAGCCTTTCGTGTAATATCTAATCATTCTTCTTCCACAAAAATCCATTTTTCTTTAGAGCATTTCTTAAAGTTTAAAAGGTGTTATTGTTTTGACCACTTTCTGCATATCTCGTCTCATTAACTGCCCTTAATGTGATGAGAAAAGGCACTTTGACAGTTTGTGATTAATTAACGTTCATTAATTAAAACGCTTACAGTGATGGTTAAATCCGCGAAAACAGCAAATTTCGTCACTAGCAAAAATGGTTTTTCGTATTAACGAAATTTAATTAAAACTAAAAAAATTACTATTTACTAATGTCAATTAGATCCGATGACTACTGTCGCTGTTACCAACCGTCTGTCACCCCGACAACGGAAGCTGCATGATGTATTTGAGCAAAGAAACAGTCATTAATCACATTACGGAGCAACACGTTTAGAAGATTAACGGATTTTCCTCGGTAATTGGACTACTAGGCAAACGACGGTTGTGACGTCACTCAGATGAGGGAAATTTCCGTCGATATCGAATTTTAAAAAGTATAATTTATCTTACCTATGTACGATGTTGTTCTCGTGTACGTGCTTGATAGCGCCTACCAATTGAAGCATCAGCAACCGTGCGGAAGACTCTTCCAATCTGTTTTTTGGTTGAGACTTAATGACAGTAAGCAAATTATCGCCTTGAACATATTCGAGCACCAGACAGTAAAAGCTGGAAGTCTGAAAGAGTTTAAAATTAATATAGCGCCATCTTATGGAAGAATTAGCGAAAATAACAATTTTAAAATAATTTTTTTTTTTTTACGTTTTGTATCGATCCTACATTAATACGACTTTTTAAATCGATTTATTTAAATTATAAAAAAAAAAATAATTCCCATGCCGGGAATCGAACCCGGGCCTTCTGGGTGAAAGCCAGATATCCTAACCACTAGACCACATGGGAGATTGGAAAAGTGTCTTTCAAAATATTACTTATTGTTATGGTTTATATATTATTTTTACCTGTAGAGTTTCGTATAATCGGACAATGTTTTGGTGATTAAAACAAGAAAGCACACGTCCTTCTCTTTCAAAGTTTTTTCTTATATATTCTTGCTTAAGGTCACTCGTATTGACGAATTTTATGGCTACCTACAGCACAGAAAGAATATTAAAACATTCAATACGTTAATAAATTATATTGAGTAGTGAAATTAAGTAATACATCTATTAAATTTTGCCGATTGTTATTAAAATGCTCTTCAGGAAGACCTTGAGGAAGATGAGCGAGAGTAGGAGTTTTCGGAAGTACTGATTCGTGAATAGAATATTTTATGAAAAGTCGACCATAAATAGCCGCTAAAATGTTCATACTAATTTTAATTTCTTATCCTCTTAAAACGTAAGGAATGAAAATTGCATTACGTGATTGGAGAATGTAAAACAGGATATTTTTGTAGATTATTCGACCAAGGATCTCTGGTGTTAATAGAAGTTTATTTAATTTTTTCAGCAGAGCGAAGGAGTTTCACTCTAAAAGTGGCCATTATTTCTAGAGTATTGCCGCATTACTGTTACTTTTTATCCAGAAGGACGTAGATAAAATGAGAAAAAAAATACATAAACAGAAAATAGAAAAAGAACAAAAACGTGAGCCTGTTCGTGCCAGGTCACGGGGCCAAATATCTCCGGCAACGAACCCCTACGTGAAAAACTGGGGGACGGAGGAAAGAGGCCCGCTCACGTAATTGTCGCTAGATCTTTTATTCATGCAGAAAAACTGTGGCTAAGAAAGAAAACTCTCAACTTTTGCCGAAGAGCTGTATAAGCGATAAAACCATTACTATCAAAAAAAATCTCTTATATCTAATCACTTTATGCATAATTAATTGTAATCATTAGTAGTAAATTTAATCTTGAAATGAATTATGAAAATTAATCTGTTCCAAAGAAGCTTTCTAGGGAAAAGAGTGGGCTTAGACTACGTGCCATCTGGTTTCTCTCGATCTAGGCCTCCTCTTTATATGGCTTAAACTTGAACCCAGTTATTATATGAGGGACATCATGGGCATAAAATAATTAAAAGAATATGTAGACAATTTTATTTCTCCGGTTTACGATTAGACAAAGATAAAATTCCAATTGGATTTATGTCAATGATCTAAATCTGACACCTAGCTAGTCAAAATAGTCTTATATTCCCATTGGGATGTTCTTTCTAGTTTTCACCTCCTCACATGGAAAAGGAACCCTTGGGAAAAGGGAAGCGCAGCGAAGATCAAAGAATATGTGATTCTCCAGTGAGAATCGTAAAGTTTTTATGTTTAGGACTCCCGCAGGAGACCAATTTATTTCTAGATGGCCACGTTCTTAGAAATGCTATCTTATAAGACAAACTACTATTCTCTTGTACGGTTAGTGGATATTAAGATTGTTTTTAAGGCTACTTATCAGTTTTTAGTGCATCAAATAGAATATTAAAGCATTCAGAATATAAAATGTTGAGTCGACTTTATCATGTCTTGTCTCTTTAATATTCACCCGTTAATGCATTAATTGCTTCATTTAGATATTATCGTCATATCGCCCACTGAGAGTCCCATATGTCTAGCCTGAGGCAATAAAATCCAATAAAATAGAGAAGGGTAAGAAAAAATATATATTTTAAAAATATGGCCTTTAAAAAAGTTTATAATTCCATAAATTGAGGGGGAAAATCTTTTTTTTTTTTTTGTCATAAAAAAATAAGCGATAGAAAAATTAAATGGTTTATCTTCTAAAAGAATCAATTCTTTTGGAAGATAATCTTCAATTCTGCATAGCATTACATTTTTAATAAAAATACAGCTAATTATATTTTCACCAACTTCACACACTGAAAATTAAATTTGAAATAATTTTAAATTACTGTTTAATATTTGCATAAACATTTTTGGCTTAAACATCGGCATTAATGTTTTATGATTTATAAAACATTAATGCCGATGTTTAAGCCAAGTAGATTTTGCTTCAATATTTCAAATTTTATAATTCTAAATTTGAAAAATGACTGTTGAAATATTTAGTTTTTTCTTTTTAATACAGTATATACAGTTGTCATGGTGAATTGTTTTGGAACAATTAGTAACAGTAGAGATTCTAAACTGGACATCGGAGTTCTGAAAAAATACAATTCCAATAGGGGCTTGGTCTGTCAAGCGTCCTCTTTATCACCTGGTACTATGCATTCAGTTTGTTGCCGACATCTGCCATCTCACTTGACCAATTCTGCACTATTTTCCTCCTTTCTCGCTTTTTCTGAAGACAGATGGCAGCACTAATAATCTAGCAAATTTTTTTTGAAGAGTCGTCTTTCATTTATCGATTTATAGAGCAGACGACAGATGGCGCCGTTAAGATGTGTCATCGATAAAAACGCAAACACTCCAATCGACACTAATCAGAAACTGTAATCGACCGAGGATGTTAAGTACAACGCGCCGCCAGGGAAACGATAGGTTGTGGCGAGACGTTGACCGATACCTCTGGGCGTCAGTGGCCGACGATTGCGCTCGATATCTGGAGTCACACCCAGATGCATAGTCTCTGCCGATAGGAAGAAGAGAGTGACGTCATAGGAGGTCATAAACACGGTTCAACATTTTGTTGGAACCATTCCATTCGAGTAACAAGGGTGAAAGCGGGAGAAGTCGGATAATCGATACCCATCGGCTGCCAATGCCTCGTTCTGTCTCGCTTTACCGCTACAGAAAGTATATCGGGGATAATATCACTTATAAAGACCAAATTACGCTTTATAAGTTATTTTTAGCCATCCGGCCGATTTAGCCTGTCCGAGATAAAACGTCGCCACTTTAACACCTGTCCCTTCAATCACACTTTTTTTTGCATACTTAGCTAACGGAGTTCTTCTACCTGGATGGCGTCGATACGCTTTTTATTCGTCCTCACAGGGCTACGAAAAGAATTCCAACTTAGGAATACCTTGATTCGAATCTACCTGCGTCTAATCGATAATTATGGATAATTTGGTCGGCTCGCATCTAATAGTGACGTCATTGATCTCGCACTCTGAAAGTTCAACGGCCTTCATTGTAAACAAAACAAATGACGCATGCGCTAAACACATAGTCTGACCTTGAACGACGATCTGTATAATATCCCCTTTGGCTCCTTTCCAACTTACTCTTTTCTACTTAAAAGAGTCGTTGGACGATAAATTTGACAAACGCTTCGATATTTAACGCGTAAACTTCTAAATGAGTCATTGCTCTGAAAAATACGTTCATTGGCAACAAAATCCGATTACTGTACGTTCGTCCAATGACGTATTCTTCTCGGAAAGTTTTGAGCTTCTCGGCAATACAGCACTGTAAGGTGGTGCAGAGTGCTGCGAGGGCCATCCGCCTACTTTCTTATTAATGCAATCACCTTAGTGCGGTTTGAGAATGACTTACGCATACGTCTCAAACGTTACTAATACTACTTATAATATTACTTACTAATAATTCGCCGAATAAACATTCATCTCTTTTCTCAATCTCGATGCAATTTGTAAAGTTCCGAGTAGTCATTTTGCAATCGAACTACTTCTTATAACATTTTAACCATTTCATCTTATAATTTCGAAAACATAGTTATTAATTTCACACTTTGAAAATGATTCTTAAGAATCATTTTCAAATCACTCGTAAAAATGATTCTTAAGATTCGAGACTTGCGAATCTTATCCTTTAACACGATTGAAATTTTACCATTTTGTATAAAACGCGATATTTGACGTAATTTTATGGATTTTTTAAAATTACATTGAATAATGTCCAGTTATTTGAAAATTTGATTATCTGGAAAGGTGGATATTCATTATAATCGGGGTGTGCTATATTTATTACTTTTCATTTTAAGTGTCGGCAAGAGAAGAAAGTAATACTCGTTAATACTGGTCGACCTTGAATCACGAGGTTATTCTCTCCCAAATCAGACCATCTATTTTAGTTGATGTGTCTTATAACACTCTCCGCCCTTCTTTAGAACAGATTTGCTCATTTTTGCGTTACCAAACTGGAAACATGAACCGACAGGGAAAAATTCCGCATCTAATTCATAAGTGCAAAAGGAGAAGCCGAACAAAGGTTGTTTTAATTCTAAACTTTTTTTTTGAGGAAAACCATCTCGTCAACCCCCATTAACAAATGGACTCGGTTTCCTTTTTTTCGTGTCTCTGTTTCCATTTGTTTCGCCTCTTTGACCTCAGAGGTCTGATTAATTGACTCTCAGATAATAGAAAAGAAGTCAGCTTGGCCAATTCCTAACAATTTTCTGATTCATTTTAATATCCCTTTTACCAAGTTTATCATAGAGCAGTTCAAAGATTTCCGACTAATTAAGAATATACGGTAACTAATTAAGAAAGAGCGGAGGTAAAAATCTAAAAGGACATTTGTAGAAACGCAAAAATAGCATTTAAAAATGTCCTGAATTAAATGATTAAATGTACTTTTCCCTCTCTATAATAACGTTTTAAATAAACTTATACATAAAAGTTCAAATTACTCATGTGAAAGAGAAAAATATAAAAATGGTAGTTAATAGAAACCAGATTTGCTTAAAAGCTATGAATGACCTTTTGACCTCTCACCTGGACTCCGAGGATCGTGTGGGTGGCCATTTCAACTCGAGCAAAGTTCCCTCTCCCTAGACGTATTCCGTTTAAATGATAATAACCAATAGAGCACAATTTTAATTCTTTATCCTTTTCGACTTTGTCCATTTTCTTGTTTGTTATTAAAGATTAACTTTAAAAATTCATTATAAACATTTCCGTTTCACATTCGCAATTTTAACTCCGTTCTGTTCTTCGAAAAATTAAATTCGAATATGTTAAAATCGAATTCTTGTTTTCAAATTACTTAACAACACTAATTATTATTTTTTAATTACATATTTTTTTTTCTAGATACAGTACATAAAATAAAAAAATAGTTTCTAAAATATGTGACATCTTTAAACAAATTAAGTATTTAGAAACTCTGAAATGTAGAATGTTTTTTTTTTTTAGTTTTTATAAAGTTAATAAAATAAAATTTGCAAAAATTCTTAGCATCTTTCAAATTTTTAATGTTAATTTTCATTTCATTGAATTTGATTGAACTTCTAATTAGAAAGTTATTATTGCATGGAAGACAGATTTAATTATTGCTGATTTGCTAATTAAGAGATATCACCGCGCACAGTACCACACTGTATCTCGTTTAGACGATGAATTTTACCGAAATTTTTACGACTTATTTTATTTAAATTACTTTCGAATGTTCTGCTTTTGTTAATTAACAATATAACTGCGCTTCATCGAAACTTATCGAATCTTAATTAATTAATATGCATAATGGTATTAAATCCGATCATGTAAATTAGTTTACTAAATGTATAACGATGTACCTATTTATCATATCTTTTACGATAACTTATTGTTTGCTAATCTTTACTTTCACGCAACATTGTATCAGTCGGTATTTCTATGGAGAACTAGGATCGAAACTACGATTTGATGCTAAATTTTATCGTTGACATAATGTTTCTTTCTTTTCTCTAAAAGTAAAGTTTTTAATTAACTAAGTTTTTTAAAAAAAAGAATAATATCTGGGAAAGTATGCTGTAGAAAAATCTGAATATAAATATCAACGTTCTTAATTAGATATTTTTATTTACATTAAAACAGAACGTTTTGATATAAACCATATAATAAGTCGTTAGTGGTAGAAGAAGCCGCATAAAATGGAAGCTCGACAAATGATTGGACATCTGCTTTCTGGCATTTGTATAAACAAAAACAGGCGAGTTTAAATTTCTTTTAAGCACGAAGCACTAATTCTTTTATAAAACTCCATTCCATAAATTAGGGGCACAGCTGGATTGGACAAGCATAGAAACTAGCTTGGCAAGACCTATAATTTCCCTGGCAACAGAAGCAGTCGTTGGATGGCGATAGTGATGGTGGTGTGGTGGTTGTAGCAAGGTGGGAGATTTTTTAGGGTGTAGAATTCAATAAACTACTAAGAATTACAAGGTGAAGAATAAGAAAGTTCCGAGACAGCCAGGTGCTCGGCTGCCTTTAAACAGATGGCAGTTCTAACCTTAAAGTCCAAGCATGAGGGTCGACGGTACATCGCCGAACAGCTGCCGTTCACACAGCAGGGATACGGTTGGAGGTTTAGTCAGTCGTGGGAACATAAAAAGTTACACGCTGCCCATGAGAAAGCTTAAAATACACGCGATAATTGGAATTAAATCTGTCTAATAAGTGTGGGTTACCGGCATTCATCCAATATCTAACTGCACATCATGCTAATTGGAAAGCGAACTTAAATATTCCCATTTTAAAAGCTGGTGTTGAGACACCACTGTTATTCTCGGATACGTAGTAATCCTAAATTAATAAGATCCCATTAGACAAAACAAATCTATCTTACAGCAGCTGGGTTAGACATTTCTTTCCCTGTGGAGACAGATTAGTGGGCTCACGTTAAGAAATCCAGTCTGGTTGGGGATCAAAATGATGAAAGAGCTCTTGGCTACTTGCACTCCAACCTATTTGGTGTGGAGACAGACGAGCAACAATGGCCCATATCTAACATTATCGGTTTTAACTTTCCATCCGTTAAACTCGGTCGTGATCTTTTAGTAACATTAAAGGTATCCGTCCGAAAGCACCAAAGGTTTAAAAATATATTCACTGAATTCGATAAACGTAATTACTAATATATATAATTGGTTCGATTTTGATCTCTAGGAAGATGGAGATAAAATTAATCATCCCAATTTATTGCATCTTGAATTATGTAAAATAAATTATCCAAAGTTCTGTCATTAATATTAAATGTATATGTATATCGGAAGGCATAGTTAATAATATTAATGATAATACAAATCTTACGTAATTTGTTTCCGAATTACGTACTGTTCTAAGATTAATGAAACTTTGCAATTAAGCTGCAGATTGTCAAGAGTAACGGATTATGTAAAGGAAAGAGAATCAAATTCCCACTAAGGAGTTCGATTTCTCTCTCTCTCTCTCTCACTTTATCCTATCTTCTCTATCTTTATCTAAAGTAGATAAATAAGTTTGTTCTTCAAATAAATATACCTTGTTTATAGTGAAAGTTTGATAATAAACCTAAATAAAGAGATAACAAATTAATTAATTAGCAACTCGTTCACTTTCGTATGGAGTAAATTGTCCTTCAGGATACTTTCAATGGACTATTGTCGGTTCTTAGCAAACTAGGTTAAGTTGGCGGTCGATCCGGCCATAACAGTGTCTCCGGGTCAGTAACCCGGACGACAGGAAGTGATGTCACCGATAGGCGGAACCAGAAGGGAATAGTCGAGAATGATCTATTTGAAGGATACTCTAATGTGTATTTTTATATAGACAATAAAAAATGTGGTGGATATGTATATATATATATATATATAAGTATATCCCACGCTTTTCCTTTTTTAATAATAAGCTTCTGTCGTTTTCTAAATTAAATGGCGACATTTCATTTTTCGGAAACAACGAAGTTTATTGTAGAAGAATAAAGTAGTTATTCAATCCATTATAAATCATTCGTCTAACGACCTTGTAATAATTTATAAAAATAAGTTATCGAAAAAAAAATATATATATACACATTTAATTTCCAAAAATATTTGATTTAAATTTAAAATAGTTGATTTAAAAATTTGTGTAATCTGGGATTTTAGCGAGTGTATCGAATGTCGAGATATTCCAAGCAGAGGAAGATGTGAAAAGACGTAGAGATGGCAGTTTTCTTGTTTTTGATCTTATCTAATATTTTGACGAATTGGAATCGAAGCACCATGTCGACCTCCCGCTGAAAGCTTCTAAGGTACTTCACCACTTGTCAGATGAGAATTGTTAGATTTTTAGTAGGATCCCTGGAGCAATTTGGTACCCTCACGCTGCTCTTGAAATTTAACTGATTTTTATGTCGTGCTCGCTTAGTTAGCTGGAAAGAATATTGTTGCTTAGCATCTACTTTAACGATAACATTATTGGATTCAATAATTAAAGTAATTAGACTATTTTAACAAAAACGTGCTATCTGCATATAAAAAAGTTAATCTTGGTGAAGAACTGACGACAGCTTTCCTGTAAAGAGAATGACTACTCAGACGGAGACAGATGGTCCAATGTCTACAGATAAGAAACCAGTTTTAGATAACGATAGCACTTTACTCTGATTACCAATCCCAATTATATTTTAAAAAATCGTTTCGGCCCCTATGTCCGTTTTAACTTAGTCATTTTTCCAAAAATTTACGTAATTAGAAAAAAATCATAATTATTAAAAAAAAAGTAATTTTCCGCTTCTCTTCAAAAATTTAATGGCATAGACGAAACCTTTAAGGATAGTATAGCGGTGACCTTTAAATAATTCGGGTATTGTAAAGTTGCTGAAAAGTTTTGGCCTCTTTTTCCCAAGCTGGGTGGACAGCAATAAACATGTTTACGAACCGACCATAAACAAACTGAATTGTCAGTTTGGGATGACCCACATTCTGACCTTAAAACTCGTCAAGAACTTTCAAAAAATAAGATTTAAGACTCGGATTGTTTATATATTTTTATTCTTCTTAAAGCCATAATACAATAAATTCCCCTTAAAATTAATTGACTTGGAAAGAATTTAATCAAATAAAGTTATAGGATGGCTTTTGACGTCTCGTACATTATATCGTATCATACGAGCCATAGATATTTTAAAATTTTCTTTAACCGAAAAAAGAATTCAATTAAGGATAGCCTACGTAATGTTAAATATGATACAATCAGAAATATTTGATAAACTACATCAATAATGCGGACGGTTTCGTTTGATCTTAACAAAACAGGAATGATGACAAACTAAAATTCCCAATTGGAATAATGATATAAAAAAACTGCTTACGGTTTACTTCCAAAGTGAAAAGCTGAAAGAGTATATAAGCATTTTGCTTCAACTCTAGCTACCATTTTATTTCAGTTGGCGATTTTGGTTCTGACGGGATTTGCTCTTGCTTGACTGAAGAGAATTCTCTAGTGGTTTTACAGCGTCTCTGTGCGTGAAGTGTTTCCATTCAGTTTTGCCCAAGAACGGGAAGCAATGCCGAATAGAATAAGGCAATAGATGCTACCAGTCCCCTATGTTACTATGGCAACCGAGAGGGAATTGTATTGTCCAAGTTGTCTAATACGACAGATGGGAAAGAAATGTGGATGAGAAGAAGAAAAAAAAGGTGCACTTTTTTCTATCACGCACTGTTGAACTTTCCTTTTATTCCTTTCCGATACTACCTGTTGATATACAACTATACCTGTAAAAAGATGGCCGATCAATGAAAACAGCGATAGTCTCAGATTTTTATCTTTCTTTAATCTTCCTCCATTTTATTATTATTATTTTTAAATTTTAAATTTCGTGTAAGCATAAATATAATACCTTCATAATAGATTTTTTCAGTTGTTGGTTTTAATAATTAGTTGACTATCCAAAGGAAATACTGTAAGCCAATATTTGCGTAGTTAAAACAAATGGAGATAACTCGATGAAATATTTTGGCGACGAAAGATAAATAACTCTTCTTAAATAAACTAATTGTCATTGGAGAGTATTGTAAATCTTTATTTTTCTGATATTTTACAAGAAAAGCGGTTAAGTTTCTGACGATCTCATTCGATCGCCTAAAGTGAATGGGGAGGACGGTACTTTAATTGGATACCAGTATCTGGGCCTATCGTAAATCAGTAAATCGTAAATCGCGTTTAAATATAGGGCTAAAGGTAGCCGATCGCTGCAGGGATAACATACCTGACACTGAACAAAGACGTCCCATGGAGGACCTTGGGTTTTTGGAGCCGGAATTTGATGGTTCTACTATACAATCGCTCAATTGTTGTCCACTTAACACCAACCTTGAAATTTTTTATTCAGAACACGAATTCAATGAAATTTTACATCTGTTTAACTTAGGGCGTCAGCACTCTAAAATCCCTTTTAAGAATCTAATCTTTCTCTTTCGTAGCAAAATCATCATCTTTTCCTCATCAAACTATTCGTTTCTTCCGAACAAAACACGTTTCCATTTATCATTATAATAGCTTCCCGAACATAGAATGTCAATGTATCCTGTTATAGTACGGTATAATAAAAACTCCCTTGATGATATTTTCGTTTCTTGTAACTGGAGAAACTTTACGTAATGAGAATTTAATATTTAACGAAGTAAATAATTAATCACGAAAATTGCAATTTGGCATCAATACCGATTGACTACTTCGAATAGAAGGAACGATCGAGTCATCGCAATAACGGATACGAGTCATTCTGCCCATCATTAACACCATTTTCTCACAATAATTTAACTTAAAAAATTTACGAAATTTTTTTTTTACAACACACAGCATTTTTTATTTCTGCTGGTAATATTCGATAGTGCTTTTTTATGAAAAATAGGGCCTCCTATTGAATTGTATAAATACAATGGAGAGAACATCTTTTAATCTTATCTGTGGCATCATCACTATTAGTTGACAGGTGAGAAAAAGGAATTTCTTATCAACTTTTTTCTAAAGTATATTTATTGGACATAATAAATAATCTTGAAAAGTAACGAAAATTAAATGTAATCATTCATTTTCAGTAACTATTAAATTTGTGGAGATGTAGCGCATAAGAAAATTAGGTTACTCTTGATAAAAATCGAGGAAACTACTCACGAAGCATTTATAATATTTGAGAGCCGATGTAGATATATACATAATCAAGCAAGAAAAATTTCTCCAACGCGATTATTCATTTATTTAATAGTTTTACAAACTTACCAATTACAGTACTAAAATATAATTTTGTTAGAAGTGCAGAGCTTTAAATCTCCTCCAACGTGCATTAGAGTGCGCATGCAACAGTGGATTTTATTTTATTCCCGAATTACAACACGCCACGTATTTTTGCATTAATATTATTTTAATTGCATTAAGAAAATACTGTGTAGTACGGTATAACAAAGCTTAATGCAATTATCCATCATAACCGAATTATTACACGTCATTAGGTTTTTCCCCCTCCTCTTAGGCAGAAGAAATACTAATGTATTTATAATTACTAATACAGAGAGTCTAGGTTGATTAAGAAGATTAAATTAAAGCAAAAACCATCTCTACTTTGGTCTATCGCCTAGCGCCAGGTAGTAGTAGTAGTAGAAAACTTAACCTGGGGACTAAAGTAGCACACCTGTATGGAAGATCTAATGATAGAGCCAGCAGCTAAGCCCGTTCGGGGCCTCAAACACAAAACACGTCTGATAATCTTTGCCGAAAATTTGGTCAAATGCGATCGTTACAAAAGCTGCTATTTGTAATTCTAAATGAGTTTTATTCCGTAATATCTCTTAATTAGAAATAATTCCCTAATTAATTACAATTATGATACGGGAGAGAGAGACGACACACATACACACGCAGAAACTAGTAGCTCTTTTGTAAATTAAGAATAGTAGAGATTTAACAAATTGTAACGGGGAATAGAGGAAATCCTGATTAATTTAATCTTTAAAAATTCAGAAATCGTAGCTCTGCTATTTCGGAGAAAGAAAGAAAGCCGGATACGAGGAAAAAACCGCACAGAATGGAATCTTTCTCTTCAAATTTATTTTTGTTATTAAGTTTTTTTTTTTTTAACTTTCAACTAGTATCGTCATCCCTGCAGTTCCAAAATTATTATTTTTAGAACAAAATTAATTATGTAAGTTGTTATTAAATATATATTATTACGATATTTAATTAACAGTCTGTATTATTCGATCAAATAGGTTACATAATAAAACGGGATATCTTTGTCACTCTTGTTTCCTGGCTTTCCATTCTTAGCATCTTCCCCATTTTTATGATTCATGTTCATTTTCCTGTTTATTATACGTATTTACTTAGTTTTCTTAGATTTATTTTTATCAACAAATCTAGGAAAAAAATAAATAAATAAATGATTTTCGACTTCTGCAACATTCGTTTATAAAATAAAATTGGAAAACAGGAATTCGAATTATAGAGGCAACATTATTAATTGCGATGATAAAATAATTATCGTTAGGATATATAATATTTTAAATGGAAGAGAGTTTTAAGTTCACGTTCTGCGAGTTTGCTAAGTACTTCTTGAATGAGTTACGAACTTGATTAAGTTAATCGAGTTGAGATGCGAATTTTATAATTTACACGAGATTGGGGAGTAAACTGATGTTATAATTAACTTCCAAGTCTACATATTTGGAATTTCGATCATACTTTTGCAGAAATTTCTCGGAAATATTTCCATAAGTAGTGAAGGTCAAGAGATTATTCACCTTCATTCTGATAGCGTTCTTGAATATACGGTGACCGGATACAGATGGACAAACAGGAACATCCGGACCTGCGAAGGAGGGATGCCAAGAAAAAACTGACTGTCAACGACCTCTATTTTATTGCATCTCTTTCGACGGAAATACTAAACGTCTACCGTTGTTATGGTAACCGATCGTAAAAAAGTACTCCTCTTCTGGTTGCATAAATGTCCCTGAATGAACCGAAAACCAACCGTAGATCCGATCATTCAACCTTAAATGCGGTTTTCTCTACTCCAGCATCACCGAGATATATCACTCTACTATTTAATATAGGTTATTTTTTATGCTTCCCCTATAAAAAACACGCATACTAAAATGAAATAAGATTTTATTAGTTTAAAAACTTGTAAATAAATTAAATTATGTATAATATTCGCGATTAAATTGAACGTTATTTAAGTAGAATTATAATAAAAAAAAATATTCCGAATTTTTACATTTTGTGACTGAAACTGGAACGAATGCGTTTTGCTTTCTATTTTGGAATTCCTAATTTGCCTCGAAGTAACAACCAAAATGGGAAGACAGACCCAACCTTGTTCTAGTCAGAGATGCGAACACACCCCTAAGGAAATTTTCCAGCCCCTTTCCAACTTTCATGGCAGGGAAACTGTGAGACCCAAAAGACTTCCCCGAATTCTCGTCATCAGTAGAGACAGTAAAAACGACCCCGGACGAAACAATAAAAATAAAAACACAATAGCCAACCTATAAATGTCCTTCGCTTGTTAGGAGGGTCTTGACCGCATGGGATTAAGTAGGGGATAACAAACGAGATTTGAAAGAACTATACGTAAACAAATTCATTAGTTTTATAGTCCTCCATAGATATATATAAAAAATTAAATCATAACTTTTATCGATTTTTGTATATTACACGGTTGCAGTATGACGGAATATAAAATTCGAAATAGTATAGTATCGATACCTTAACGCAGATATTTATATTTAGCAGCCGACGGTATTGAATTACCAATTAAAACGAAAACACTAACATTAGATAATATGAAGAATAATTATTTTCTTCTTCCAGTAACAACCTCGTGAATGAAACGTTTTACAAAGTGCGAAGGACCATCTGGACATGCTGACAACAGATGTTGCTTCGCCTCAGACGGTTTGCAATAAATTTGTGTTTTTGGAAAAAAGAACATTTTCCAGAACATTCCTAAAGTACCGTATCTGTCCTTGAATGTTTCGTTTTAAATATATTTAACTTATTACGCTAATTTAAATGATAGTATAGTATTAATTTTTATTGGCGATTTAAACGGTTTAGTTCGCGACACAAGAAAAACCTTTAACCCCAAGAATGGCATTAATATACCAGAGGTAAAAACAAATCGCTATAAAGTAACTTCTGAAAAAGGAGATTATATACAACTTGATCTATAGTTATATTGTATATAATATTTATCAGTCTTTTCTACAAAGAGCCGAAATCAGATAAACAAAACATTTTCAACTTTGACCTCTTTATCTAATATAATCGAGACGTTCTGCCGAGAACTGCAATGTCAAACTCAGCAAAAGTTTTCTTTAAAACATTCTTAGAAAATACAAATGAATGATTATTATTAATATCAGACATGCTTTCGGCTTTAACTCACGCTTATTTTACAATTAAGACTTTAATAATTTTCTAGTTAATTTTTATCCAAACTGCCTTACTAGTAGATGACATAATGACGAGATGTCAAAAGTCGTGCGAAAGTAAGGAGACCAGCTCTTGGAGTGAAATTACACTCATAGTGGTGATAAAATATAATTTTTATAGTTATAATAGAACGATCTACTATTAATTTATTCGAATTTAATTTCTTAAAAGATTAATTTACTAAAATGGAATAACGATCTGTCTCTCCAGTTAAAATTTTAATAGAAATTGGGGGATTTCATTATGCAAATTACATAATCAGAAGGATGTGGAGATTAAATTGCATAATGCTGTATCGTCTTCGTCGGCATCAAAATTTCCTGCCTGAATGTAAATACAATATTAGTAGATGCTTACCGGTAATGTACGGGTTACAATACTTGCACATGTTTTATGTAAAGTGATATTATATTAATAAGACCATGGAATTTGTGCTTACCGGTAACTTATTTATGAAACGACTTATTTATTCGGACAATAAACTAAATAGTTGGTTATATAATGGATAGACGACACTTGTATCCAAAAATAGTTTTGGTTAAAACTTTCTATTATTAATTTGCGGATTAAAGTAGGGAATTTTATTTATTAACCTAGTTGGCATTTGGAAATTTTAATAAGCTGCGAGTTTGGTCATTAAACTCGTCAATCAAGATCACGTGACCAGCAACACGTAACAAATCTCCCTCCGCTAATGCTTACAACTTTCGATTAGTTTGAACAAGTTCGCAACTACTGTAAGCCCGTGTTAAGTCTGAAAGCACGGAGTCGTGAAGCGCTCGGCAAAAGTCTTGATTGATGACAAGAAAGAATTACAATAAATGCCATCATTTAATATCGAATAGTAGTGAGGCAAAGAAAAAAATAAAAATAACATCTAAAAATACTGGCACGATGCAGGACGTTAGGACAGAATGCAAATGGAAAGTGAGAAAGAGAGATCTGCTCCAGTTTATGCGTTTTCTTTTAATACTCGTCTAATTTAAGTGGAGAGTTTATTAAACAAATTTGCTTTATAGAAAGTTTAGTGGCAACATCAAATGGCTGCCGGCCAAATGGTCGTAACAACAGAGGTCGGCATTACGCAGGCGCGAGTTCGAGTCAATCTAAGACTCCCCCCCGGAAAATTATCTCGGAGGCTGGCGCCCATCATTCATGTCACCATCTGTTGTCAGAAGAAAAAAACTCACCCAACAAAAATTACCCAGAGAGAGAGCCACGTCTATTCGTATACAGACAGAAAAAAAATGTAACTGCGAATTTTCAAATATCTTACAACTCCTTCGCGACGCGTTGCCAGATATTTTCGATCCCGTTTTTATCTACTATAATTGACACTAAATCTAGAACGACGTGAGAATTTGCGACGAGCCATGTCGTTTAAAGTCAAAAAAATATAATTAATTAATGCGAGCCAATTTTATAAGCATATTTTACGAATTTAGGTAGCGATTGACTGGTATCTTTTGTTGGCATATAAAAGCTGCCGATGTCACTTTTGATCATAAAATCCGAAAGCGTTTATCAGGAATTCTAGTAATTATTCAATCGCGCTTAATAGTGGTAATGTAGCGAAATGACGTCATGTGAACCTCCCGGAGGATGGTGGGAGGAAAGACCACCACGGTAGAAACACTGGAACGCCCGCATCCGGTGCTGACCGCTAACCGACGACCATTTCCTGCCGTGCCCTTCTTGGTCAAAAGGGGGCGCCTGCAGTTTGAAAATCATGAGTTTGGAAGAAGATATCCTCGTGAGCGACTACGGGTGGTCATTAACCGTCTTTTCCAAACTATTATTTTGCAGCGACTCTTCGAATTCGAGGCTCGTGATGACCGATCTCGTTATCTTCTCTACTTACATTTGAAACGGGAATTTTATTTTTTTAGGAACGGGCCTCAATCTGGCTATCTCATTCATAGAAGACCATCGTGACGTCATAACAACACTTCTTTATACTCCCAGTTGTCTCACGAAAAGCTGAGAGTTCAGGGACGCGTAGAACACGTTTATCAAATAGAACCGGTCTTTTCATTTCATTCCCTATTTGGAGTCACCGACCTAATTCTTCTTCGCATTTTCTTGATTCTGTCTGGATTTCGTCTAATAACAGAGTGTGCCCCCAGAGTAGGCTATATCTGCTATTATGGAATCGTAAGTAAGAGGAATCGGCTTACCCCTGTTTAACTACCAGACATCATTGCTTTAAAAATATCCAGTTTTTAAAACTTTCTCGGTTGCTCCATCATCTCGGTACTCTTACAATAGAGATGGGGCCAACGGGGGAGGACGACTTTATCTCTCTCTATCTCTCTGCGTTCGATAATCTACAAAATATTTACGTTCTGACGTAAGACACAAGCGGCTAAATATAAACGGTTACAACATAATGAGCAACAATGACTCGGAATTTAAAATATTTTCCAATGTCACCTGCGATTCTTACACCTGGATGAAAGTATCTCCATACCTGTCTGGTCACTTTCATCCGTTAAGTCATCAGTACCCACCTGGTCTGCTTCCCCCTTTTCTACCACATTGCAATGTCAAATGATGCTGGTTTCTCAGGTTTTTCATGTGTCTCCGCCACAAGATAAGAGAAGGAATGATGGTTTTGTTATTATTTCGATCATTTTTTTTCCTTAATCGGTAGATAAAAATCGTGCAAGTTTAAAACTGTTCGAAAAATGTAAAAGATAACATTTTTATTCGCAGATAGCGGATTAGTTTATGATGAATCATTGAATTGCATTTTAATTGGAATCGTATTAACCAAAAATTCGTGACATTCCAAAACAATAAAAAATAAACTTGATTTTTGCCTCGCAATCTAAAATATTTCGGTACAATTAGCGTGAAACGTGAATAAATAAATATTTTTTTCTTCACTCCTCATGCGACAGTTTTACAAATGAGTAAAACTGCGGTGCGCGTTTTAATTTAGAAATGCATTTAATTTACAATTACGGTATTTTTAACGCATCAATTAACACGCTCCATACGCCTTAGAAACAATTATTTATTAAGCAATAATTAAATACTCACCACACCTAGGTATTGCAGATATTTAATACCTTAATAGCTGTAGCGGTAGTACGCCTAATAGTCAACTCAGTAAAAATAATATCGCATTCTAACAAATTTAAAAACGTGATGATACTTGTAAATCATCGTATTAAAGATTAAAATTCCTCGTATATGTAAATGGGTTAAAACTATAATTCTGAAAGAAAGAGTCGATAAGAAACGTCAATTGAGCGATTTTGAAGAGAAAATTATTGTAAAAATTTGAAAAAAAAAAAAAAAGTATTTATGCACGAGTACGCCTATAAATTTTATTATGGTCATGCATCAATCTGCATTTAATTCTTTCTTATCATCTATGCTTAACGATTTATTAATAAAATTCTTTACAGTATTTCGTTTGCGAGTTAAATTTTAATATATATTTAATTTTATTTTCATTAAACACATTTTAATTAATACTCACTCCGGAGTTACTATTCGAGAATAAATGATATTACGGAGGTATTTAAAGATCGAATTATCAACCATCGAGAATAATGTAATTTCTCAATTGCCTTGACCTGGTTACGTGTTTTGAGAACGAGGAAAACTGATTTAAAATCGGGATATTCCCTCTAAACTCGGGACAGGTAGCAATTCTACACTATTAAAATCTTTATAGGGTATATTAAATTTCATATTTTATTAAATTTTCCAATTAAAAAAAAAATACGTATCACATTCTAACAGTGAAAAGGTTGAAGTTTTCTTCGATTACAATTAAATATTTATTTAAGAAAATTAAGAAATTTGGAGGATTAATTTCCTGACAACCAGTTTAAGATATAAACACGAATATTTGCAAAAAAATAATTAATTACCGGTTTTGGTATGCCGAAAAACAAGATGAATTTTGTTCGCTATTGCATCGCTACATCGAGAATTAAAGAAAATAAATTTTCCTTTAGCAGAATAGTGATTTATTTGTCTTCTAAGTGTAAAATGCTGATGTATGCTTAAGAGGATTTAAATGTAGAACTTCATTAGTGACCATAAATAACTGAGACGTTAAATGTGTTATTACCGAACGAGAAGTGCGGTTTATAACAACAGAATTTTGACATTCGCGGTCGACTGAAAAAAAGTATTGTCAGAAAGGGTTTTTTGTCTTTTATGAAACATTATATTTGATTCTATCGTTCCACAGCTTTTAGCATTACCGTTGAGGTTGCTTATCTAGTGCAAGAAAGTGTAAAGATTTTTATAATGGTTTTAAATTTGATACGAATATAAAGCGAAAATACCGGAAATTTTGCATTTAGATATGTGAATGGAGAATTAGAACGGAAAATCTCTCGATTTGATCTCAATAAATGAATCGAATTAAGTCAATGATGGGCGTTAAAGACGATTCGGTTGAAAAGATATCAGTCTATGCACAATTTTTATTTATTTATTTATTAGACGCATGCCTATTTATCGCTCTTAGATGTGTACCTAAGATATAGGTCTAGGTCTCTATACCTGATTAAAGTATATCGAACTTAAATCGATTTTTATCTTTAGTTATCGGTTTCTGATAATAGTCTTTATTCATTAATAGTCATTAAACACTTTTTAATTGATTTTAGCGATCGTTTTTTTGTTTTTCATATTTTATTAGTTTGTAAAATAGCGTAGCCATCTAAGAACAACTCGATGATTTACATTTGTTTATTAACATAGCTCAGTTAATTTTTAAAACATGGACGAGTAATATGTTCAATAATAAGCTCCATTTAATTTTATAAAGTAGAAGTGGATTCCTACTGTGTTGGTATAACAAAAACCAGATTTTGTAGTTTTGTCTCGTTTTTATCATTTAAACATGTTTCTGTTTCTCAGAAGAGTTCTAAACATGTTGCCCATTTTCTCTACTTATCGTACTGCTTTAAAGAAACATCCATTTACAGCTATAAGCGCTTATTGTCTGAAGTACTGTATATCACAAGAGCATTCGTGAAATTTCTAAATAGCTTCATTTCCTGCAAAGTAAAAAATGGAACTGAATATTAACTCATTAAATTTTACACGTGTATATTCGAAAAATTGTTTAATTTAAAAATAACTAGCAAGTAATGTTGAACCCAAAGTTCTCAGGACATCTGCAATTCATGCTACCTATTGCTAATTCTTTTATTATTAAAGAAAAATATAATGAGTCATTTTACTGATTGTAAATACATTATGACCAGTTTTATGCGGTGTTAAATTACGAGTGTTTTTAATTGAAACCAGGATAAACTTTATATATATATATATAAATCTAAATGCGTCAAAGACAATTTTGAAATGCTGAGATGTCAATACGTAATTTTGGTCTTCTTCTTACTTATCTGACAACTGGATAACTTATCGATAAAACCTTGAAACTAAGCCAGAAATTTGTTTTTAACCGACGGAGATTTGTTTAGAGAAAGTAATCGGACATAGTAAACTCTATTGACAGTCAGTAAAACGATTCTTTGCTCGGTTACGAAACTCTTCGTATAAAGTCTCAGGAAATACATTTTCAACCTGCGTACTTAGATAAGGTTGCAGATTATATTATTACGCCAATATTACCCGTCAAATAGTGTCATCCCTTCGCCCTTTACGATAAGCCATAGGTATAAAAAAAAAAAAGATTAATAATATAAATCTTCAGAAAGAGGCGAACCTTTATTATCATAGATCTACGGTGATTATCACTCCAAAAAGAGATCAGATAAATAACGACTTAATGCCTTCATCCATCAAAATTCGTCAAGTGTTCATTAACATCAATCAAAGTACAAATTTTCCGTTTTCATGCCAAAATCACGATATTATATTCGTTTTAGTGTAAAAAAATTCTTAAAAATTTAATCAAAATAAGGAAAATTATATTTTAAAAAATTATTATTATTATTACCGGTAATTAATAAAAAAATTTTTAACGACGTCACTGTGTGGAAAAGAACTGGATACGTCACCTGAAGCCATTCGGTCACGTGACTCGATTTCCTTTCGTTCGAAGGATACAGATAAACGATATTTACAACGACGCAACTTTCAAAATCTATTTCCTCGAAATTCTTTCTTAATTAGGAAAATTAATTTTCCTTTTAAAAAAATTCAATATATGTTATATTTAATTGTTTAAAAAAGTAGTAGCCAAACGGAAGCTACTTTAATATTGAATTTTTAAACAGTCGACATTAATATTATTATTATGTATACGAAGAAAAATATGACCTTACCACACCTGTAGATGTTGGTTAAGATGAAAGTCACGGTGCACCTTGAAGAGACACCTGTGCATCTTCTCGGACCTCTCGTGAATTTTTACGTCGCAGGTGCAACCTTTTTTTGTGCCGAATATTGCATATGTACTGTCGAATTTTTTTTATATATTTTTATTTTCCGATTTCGGAACCTTTCAAAAGATTTAACGAAAAAGTACGGTGTTAAATGTCTCGGTTAACAATGATGGGTGATAATAAAGTTTTATTAATGGCATGTTAATGTTTAGTCGGCTTTAAACAAATTAGTTTCGCAATACCGTTCCCTTAGGCTAAAATGGGAATTACTCGTTAAACAAAAAAAAATTATTCTTATTGAGGCTATTATAAATTAGAAAGGACATTCACGCACGATTAACTATCTGAGCACTCGTGATTCAAATATAGGTATTTATCCATTCACGTTCATTCGTGACGAACTGACGTTAGCTCTCATTTAAAAAAAAAAATCCGTATTAGAAAAACGTTCGACCGGATCGGACCGGTTTACGAAATTTGGAAATGATCCCAACTGTCGCTTTTGACGTTATTTAATTTTAACCCCCGTAGGATATTTTGAACTGTTGTTAAGGATTTATAGGGAAACGGGGATCTTTTATAACGCTGCAAAGGCTCGAGTGAAAAAATAGAATACGAAATTGTCCAACGGCTTTTATGGCATACGCTGTTGTTGTAGACCCAAAAACCATGACCACCACCTGCTTATTCGACTTCCGATGACCTTGGTAAGAGGTCATGGACTGGAAACGGTACAAAGTAAAGGCTTATTGGCCTGCATTGTATTGTTTAGACCTATTTTATTCCTCTCTTTCTAAATATATCAATGGTAAATCGAAGTTCAAATTCTGTAAACCCTACTACACCAAATAATAAAACTGGCGATTTGACGAATTTATGTAAATTGGAAACAGTGCCAATTTAATTTAGTTTACACCCTGGGAAAGGGTGTGTTTTTTGGCACTTTGTGTCATTAAAGTAACCAAACCTACTTATTGGTGTCATTTTTAATTAATGACAAAAATAAGACAGGTTATATAAAATCGTAAGATTGTTCACTCAGGAAATCCTGGTTTAAAGCCAGGATTTCCTAAAGGATCTAACTTCTGTATGGTTATTATAAATTCGCATTTTTATACAATAGACATGGTCCAGGTGAAATAACATAATATATACATTTTATTTTTCTATTTTACAATGTATATATATATTTACTATTTTCATTTTGGAAAAGGATGTGATTTAGTTATTTTAATCAAACGGAACTTCTCACGAAATTTTCAAACAGTAAAACTCTAAAATTCACTAACGAGTTTCTTAAAAAGCTTCACTAACGATTTTCTTAAAAAGCTTTTTAGCTCAATTTTATGCGCTATTTGTCAATTTACTTCAAATATTCAGCCAACGACAACAAACAAAAATTCCACGAAAATTGCAATCGAGTCAATCAAAAAGTTAACAAAGAAGATGTTAGTGACAAATGCATCCAGTAAATGACAAGGTTTGAGGTCTGGAACCTTCGCACCGCGTGGGCTTGGCCTCCTATCATTACAATAACAGGTCGGCGAACCTTACTGGGACACCCCCGCAGCATAAACCAGAACTTCTTTAAAACCTGTTCTACATACAAACCCAACTAAAAAGAATAATACTATATATTTTCAAGTATTGTATCGTGTCATTATGAACAGTTTACTAAAAATATATTCGAGTTATTTAACGTTTAAAATAGGAAATTCTAGAAACGCGTAGCACTTTCGTAACCGACTCTATATACATGTGTCGGCATACTAAAGAAAAAAATAAATTGCTAAAAATATCTCGGAACGAAAATAGCCATTTTTTTCAATAAAATATATTTTCATAATTCCTTTAATTATCTTATTACACAATTATTCTTTATTAGTTCTTCCACGTTAATGAGTTTACTTTAAGCGCTTGTTTATCGGGATGATTTTTTAATTCTTTGTTTCAATATGTTTAATAACGTTTATAATTATACTTTGAGTGCTTATTTTTATGCATCGGCGATTCTCTTAGCTATTATCTGCAATTTTTAGCCAGACAGTTAAACTATCTGCAGATTTTGTTTCGCAAATGAAAATATTTCTCATTTTCTTTCTCGAAAATTAAATCCGTTTTAATATGTTTAATAATTACTTTATCGGTCGTAAACGGTGGTTTTAAAAGTGTGTCAGTTTGTCGGTCACGCTTCGAATAATCGATTAATTCCTGCATCGATTACATTAATCCATATCTAGCTGACATAAGTGGAAATAATTTTTTATTAAAAAAAATTTGATGCCCGCGTTAAAGTTAGTATTGCGCTCTATTGACGCATCTTGTTCTAGACGCGAGTTTAAAAGGCGTATCATGCAAATTCAGTCAAAATTTTAATTTTTTTTTCCCCAACGTTAAAGTTAGTATTGCGCTCTATTGACGCATCTTGTTCTAGACGCGAGTTTAAAAGGTTGCAAATTCAGTCAAAATTTTAATTTTTTTTTCCCCAACACACAAAATTATAAAAATGGATTTTTGCAAATGTTAACATTCCAGAAAGGTATTTCTGATAAATTAAAACAGAATTCATTTGTATTTTATACGTAGCAGTGTTTCTGGTCACGCTATTAATGTTATCCAGAGAAAAATGAATGCAAAAAATAAAAGAGCGCATAAAAGTTTGTTAAATCATAATAACTGGGTTATTCTGTAAACAATGAAACTTTTTATCGGCTTTCTGTTTAGAAAATTTAATATTCTTAAACCGAATCACGGAGTTATTGGAAGGAATAAAGCGAAAATCTTGTTGATTCCACCGTCTATAAAACTGTAGTTTTCATCCCTTCAGTTTTTTTTCTGGATAACTTTTACTATCTCGGTTTTTCTTATGGAAGCCTTTTTTTCTGTTCTGTAGTGTGATAGGAATTTTGATTGTGGAGCCAGTTTATTGAATTCCTAAGTTGTGTTCCACCCTCCTTTTCCTCCCATAATCCCTAGCGGCGTTCGATGAAGTCTCCGTCTGTCACTCCTAGAACACTGATTGGTTTCTTAGCGCAGTTTGCGTCTCGCTCTACTTCTCTCGACTCTTTCTTCCTCCTCATCTTTCTCCTCCGCGGTCGGTAAGAGAGTGACTATCACCGCCGCCTCCCATCCATCTTTTTGCAGCCAGCGCGCCTGCGCGCGGCTCTGATTACACTACGCGCTGTAAGTATAGAACATAATTACCCAGCACGCAAATTCCCGACTTTAAAAATTGCCGTTAGTAACAGCCGCCACGCTCTTTTGCTAAATTATATTAATGATTCTAAGATATAAATCCAGTTTGCTTCCTTTTTTTCTTCCCTCGGTGTGTCGCCATTAGACCATAATCGAATTACCGAGCGTAACTTAACGTAACAGGGCGTAACCAGTTGTCACAGCGGGAGATATCTAGTGAAAAACAACCTAGTAGTGGCCTGTGGTTCTAGGAATATTTTCCCCCGAAATACAACAGGAAGTTGGTCGGATCTCTCAGAAAATGCTGCCAAGCGTAGGAAAAACCGGAGGAAATGGGCCGTCGGAGAGGTTGCAAATATGTAGAAATAGAGGAAGAGAGTGGCCAATTGCCAACTGTAGATACTCGTTGTCGTTAGGTGCTAACCTATATAGTGATATTGGACACAGTTAAATACATAATATTGTTATTGGAGGACTTTGTAACCGGACTATACAGTACTGACTGATCGAAGTGCGGGTATTAAAATAAGGAAAAAATATATACAAAACGTAAATATTTCGATAAAAACCGGAAAGATGCGAAGGCCAAACAACTTTTAAACCGATCAAAAATAAATTACTTACGGAGAAACAACTTATTAGTTATATAAATCAAGGAGGGTGGCTGTTGTATATTTTTGCTACGCAGTTACAAAATTAAAAAAGATAAAATAAAGGATGAAAGTGGAAAGAAAAAAAAAAGTTAACTAAACAAACTGTGGAGTAGTTCACTAGGTTACTGTAACTGCCTGTCGCCTGAAACTTTCTTTTGCTGCAGGCTACCGGCCAGATCTATTTCACTGGGCCACGTTGCTATGGTGACGCATTGAAGGCCACGTGATTGCCGTTCGGCTTCTCCGCATCGTGCTTTAACTTTTAACATCACCCGTTTTAACGCGGTCGCTCTTCTAGATAAATTAGAGTTTTAATGCGCGCATACAAACACTAAAGAGAATTTTCAACAGCCTAGCGACGACATCTATCATTCGGATGATCGTTCCTTTTGTTCCCAGAACGAGCCTTTGAGACCTGTTGAAGGTTATATCACGTGACGATCTTTCCACCAATCACGATTTTTACACGGTGGTCCTGATGATAGGTTTAAGAGCAGTTAGACGATCCATACCAGATGGCAACCGTGATTTACCTCGTTGTATCTGACAGACCAACCCCAATCGCATGGTTTGACCTCTACTTAGGTCATCGACGAGGTCACGTCCGTTCGTGAGGAACGTAACATCTGATGACCGATAGAGTTCACGTGACCATCCGAAATGATGTCTCGTCACGTGTCTTAAATTACTTCACAATAATCTCCTTTCGATTTTCTTCCACCCTGTTACTGCGTTGCTTACCAATGGTATTTTAAGAGGGAAACCAAATCTCCGGGAAAATTTCGACTAGAGAGTGAAACGAGTACGAAAATATTATTCAAGTAATAGTTTTTTGTGTTAAATTAACTAGAAACGACACGTCAGAAACCTGTAGGTATAAGTAAAGGCTAATAATTCTGGACAAACCTTGAATGAAACGAGCTTACGTCTGATTATTGTATTCTTTGCTTATCATCGACCTTCTACACTCGGTTGATTGTTGGAAGAAGGAATAATAATTTCAAAATTCCACACGATTCCTTCCTCGCCAATCGTTGTCGCAACGGCAACAATTTTTTTTCCACCTTTCAATTAACATAAAAAGTAACGCGCAGGTAAGAATCGAATGGTGTTTTCATCGAAAAGGAAAGCGTCAATTGAAAAATCGACAGTTTGATAATAGGTTGGAGATATAGTATTTTCCAAAATGCGATGACTGGACTCTCAATCGACATTTCCCTAGTCAAGAAAAATCAATTCGCTTTGTCATCATAAAGACAGGAGGTGGGGCAGTTAAGGGATCCTGGTAGAATGAAAAATCGATGTCAAAAAGGCTTAGCCAAGCAGCCTGTCATAAATCAGACTAACAAACGCTTTCTTTGTTTCCCCCCAAAGTCTGCATCCGTTGTCGACATTCGTCCGATTAGAAAACAGCAAGAAGAGGAGGAAAAAAAAAAGGAATTTTTATATATATAAAGACAGTAAATCCTTATTAACGTACGTGCATAGACACTCATCAATTTTAATATTACTTTCGCACCAATGACCATTCGTGTCGGGATTAGTTCTGTTTCGATATTCATTTTATAGAAGAAAGAAAGTGTATTTCGAATTTTTTTTCTTTCTTTAAGTCGTGCAAATAAAACGATAAACATTTATTATTACCAGTTTGCATTTTCATCTAGCAGTTTCTTGGCTTGTATTAACTGGTAAGGAGTAAAGTGTATTTTTGACTCGAGGTGTAAATATTTATAACAAACCAGGAAAAGTACTTAAATGAAATCCTGTAGCAAATTGCCTACATAAAATGTTTGCAAATAACTTTCGTTGAGATTAAATATCAATATTATCAAATCATTTTCTAAAAAATAAAAATAATAATAACATATTTTAAATATAGACGATTTGGCAAATGGTAGATGAGGAGAATATTATGTAATAAAAAATAAAAATTATCGATTTATCTCGACAGAATTGTTATAATACGAAGAAAATATTATAAAAATCTTGATTCTAGTCTGCTGGGTGTTATGCGAGAGTCCAACGATCATTTCCTGTTCTAGACCAATATTTAACTGTTCCAGGAAAAGGAATGAGAGGAGAGAGCGGAGAGAAGACAGGAAGTAGTTTTGATGCTTAGAATTGATTTTTATTGCGTTGATGCTCACTTATGGAGGAAATGAGCCAAACATTCGGAATTGCATAAAACGGGAAAAAATGACTTAGTCTAATTGATAAACCAAGCGATAGTAATAGAGGAACTAATCCCGCTATTAAATGTCATATAATAAAAAAATAAAGAAAAAGGAAAAAAAAAAGTACGTGTGTAAGATTACACGCCCTACAATATTTTGAAATCAAATAATGAAATAGTTTCATCCGGGATCAAAGAATAATGAGAAAGTTTCGAATGACATTAATACTTCGAAAATAAATTACTGTTAATCGAATTAAGTCGGACACGTTATCGCCTTTAGATATTCGTATATGGAGTGTCTAGTTTTGTACGGCAAAACTGGTAACTTTTGTTAATAATAGACTAAATATATGCCCATTAATATGTCCTTCAAATGTTAGAGAGTGCGTTAACTCTTGAGGTTAGAGGAAAGAGGGCATTGATGGATATCCATCTCTCGTTCGTTTTCCTTGAGAATGTTTTCAAATTCTCAAGGCCCACGCATGCTTTTTAGAACCACCAACAAATTTTATTACACCTACTAAATAAAAAATGATTATTTTTTTCTCGCTTTTATATAACGAACAACAATATGATAACTATGTATTTTTGTATAATTTATATAATCGAGTTAGATTGATAAGAATATGTTTACGCGGATGTTAAACCAGGAAACTCTTATTAGTTTATAATTAATAAATAATAAACATATGATTTTCTCATATGAATAACACATGAAAAGATAAAAGTTTTCACAGTAAAGAATATCTAATCTATGTAGTTTATTATTATTATTATTTTAATTTAATTAAGTTGTTTATATCGAAAATTCGTTCAACTTGTTTCTTTGATATATATATATCCGATAGATATAAAAATAATACAGTTAATTTATAAAATTCGATCTATTGTTATTTTAAAACGTTATAAAAATCTTTATATCCGAAAATTTTCTACCGTTATTTTATTATTGTTATTTTTTTAATGAATGGAAAGAGCGCAGGAGACAATATTAAATTAATTCTGTTCTGGGATAAAAAAAAAGGTAAAGACGAGTTTGTTCGAACGATATTCTGTTCTAAATGAAACAAGAATTGTTTTCTTAAGTCGAGCAAGTATAACTAACCTTTGGTTCCTCAAATAAAAAAAATCTTAAAAAATAAAAAATAACACCTAGTTGAATTGCCCCGAGGAATATCGACTTCTCCAACTGTCAAAATATTTTCTTTAAATCGACAGACGACGAATTTGAAGAAATTAGATTTATTTCCGAGGGCAACTTTTGAGAAAAACTGTCAAGAACACGTCAAAACTAAAATGAAACGACTTAAAAACACTAAACAAAACTATATTTCTGGATAAGGCTGTATCGATTTATTAATATATTTTCCACATAGCCGCGGTTTATAGTCCGATCGTGTAGTCTAAAGCCTTTTAATTTTCCTTTTTATACGTTTTAAATATTTAGATAGTTTTAAATATCTAAATATTTTTAATATTTTTAAATTTCCTGCCGAATAGTGGGGGATAAAAGAATTCTATTCTTTTATCCCCACTATTCGGCAGGATTAAAAATGCGTCATTAGTCCCGAAAGAAAGCCATCGTGTGATTTTTTTTTTTAAGTCAAGTCAGTAAATTTTGATATTTTTCTTCAATAATTTACAATTCGTGTATAAACGCAAACTGCAGTATTCGTTATTATTATACTTTTTTTTTATTATTATTTTCATGTTAATTTTCGACATCACTCTTCATCTTCCACATCAGTAAGCTGCCAACGTAAAGCATTCAAACGTTTCGAAAAGTTTATATTACCGAATTGCGACGTTAGAAACATTATTAAACATTATTTGTATAAACAAATTGGTGATTTATTGTTCCTGTATATATTTACATAAAAAAATTAGATAAACATCAAGGAAATTGTCACAAACTAAAGTTATGTTGCCATAACGCTTAAAAAAAAAAAAAAAAACAGAAAAAAGCCAAGGTTAGTTTCTCATGCGCTATTAAAGGAAAGTAGAAACTCACTAAGATATTTATATATTCTCTTGTAAATAAACGTGATTAATGTCGTTTCATATATCGAATAAGTAAACATCAGCAGTTAATGCAAGTTTCTTCAATTTTTAAATCGCACTTTTAGGTTATATTGACAATTTAAAACAAGTAAACAGAAAGTGTTTCCAATAATAAAACATAGGAAGCGTTTCCAGCAACAACAACAACAACAACAACAACACTGCCGAAAGAGTTTATCGAAAAGACGTAGATTATTAGAGAACAGCAATCTAACGAAATATTTCTAATTATAATCTTTGCACCCGATTACAAACTTATCATAATTATTATCGTAACGGTATGTTATTATTAAAGTTGGGCAATAAGGTATACCGTCGAAGAATAACCTATTTAAAAGCTTAACCTTGTCTCAATATCTAGCATATCTTGCACACATGACTGCATTTCCATTTACTTTTTAAACATTTGATGAAATACCGACCTTGAACCGTACTTTCACGGCTGCAACCAAGAAAAAAAAAGAAACAAAAAACAAGCTCGCAGACATTAGAAATGTAAATTATGACGCAACTCATCGGGTCACTAAAAAACGTACAGCGATATGTTTTGGTAATGTTAATAATAATAACAGAGGCATCCCGATCCTTTTTAAGGTCGTGGTCGATAAGATATTTATCCTTCTACGTCACTGGCTTTCGTGGGATATTTTGTAAAAAAAAAAAAAAAAATGGAAATCCTTTCGAAAGGCGTAGTTATTATGGAAAGCGCGATCACGTGATCGAAGACGAAGAGTCGATTTGCCCTTGAATAGTGCAGTCAACTGTCGAAGCTTGTACGTGTATACCGTTTTGACATACTGTATCTGCTTTTTAAACCAACTCGTATAATTTAAGTAACAAACCGGTATACATAATCACGTATACAGTATACAATACGTCGTAATTTCCTAATTGTTTAGCCATTGGAACAATAACTGTGGGCGTATTCTTCGTATCGACCTAGCACATGTACGGCTGGCTAGATATATCGTTTTTAGATATTAATCATCACACGTCTTCAAAGTTTAAAAAGAAAAGAAAAAAATATGCATATATATACTAAATTCTTAGCTTGCATTTTTCTTTTAAGGAGAAAAACTCGTTCTTCATAGTTTTCTTTATGGAGAGTTAGTTATCAATTATGTAGGTGGTTTTATAGAATCTTCGATTGGTTCTATTTTTAAATTTCCACCGTGTTGTGAGTCATGGTTACGGATAAAGTCGATAAACCCAGTTCGTAATAAATTATACAAACAGCGCGATAAAGAATTGCTTATAAACATATTAAAGCACAACTGTAAAATAAAAACCATGATATTTGAGCTGGTAAATTGTTATTGTTTCTTTTTCTCTTCAAAGTTTTCCAAAATTCCAAGTCATCGTATTCTGCAGATTATAGTGTTTATGGAATGTTTTGGCGTGGGAAATAAATAATAACAACGTGCACATATATACATAGAAAAATAAAATTTATTGGCTTTTAAAACAGTTTAAATTACAAAAAACGTCGAAACAACTTTGCTTACATTATGGCTTTCTTGTTAAATGAGAAAGCCAACAACAATTATACAACATTAATGTGGAGAAGAACATCCGCCGAAAGAGCGAATACTGAAATAAAATAGAAATAAATTAAGAATAAATAAGATAAAAAAATTTTAAATAACTGGATAGGGGATGTTGTTAGTTGCCATTAAGTTTCGTGCTTGGGAAGAGTTTGTTGACCACAAAAAACTTCGATCGTGTCACTAGGTCGGCGACTTCGTCGACATTTGAAGCAAACAACAATGACTGGTTTAAAAGTGGGTGTAGCGATGCGAGAATATTTCGTCTCTACACGAAAAAAAAAACGAATTTTGTAAGACAATTTATTTAATTAATTGAGAAATGTTCTAATTGCTACATTCAATGTGGGAAACCTTACATTTAACAGCGTGCAAAACAGATTAAACAAGTGCAGTTCTGTAATAAAAATTTTTAACCAAATTTTTTCTTTTAAACGTACGAGAAATATTCTAATAAAATTTTTACATATACACGAGTATGTATATCGTCTCGCTGTAAATATCAATTATACAGTTTTATGGTTTAAAATATGACATTTTAATGAGATCATTTTGAATACACTTAAAACCCGAAGGAAACTTTTTAAAATTTATAAAGTCACGTTACGCCCAATCACGTGAACGAGATCCAGTTTACCCACGTGGAAAAAAATAACTAAAAAGTACGAAAACCGTCATTTTTCTGATTAAATATTGATTTAAACCGTCTCTAACGCAATTTATTCATTAACGCTAAAAGTAAAGCCAGTGTTATTAAACCGCTGTTTGAAGTTAAAAAACTACTGTTAAATCGCGAATGTAAACAGCGCTTTTAGTGCTAAGAAGGGGGAGGGAGTTGTTAGGTTCGACGATCTAAGCGAAATTCTCGTTCTAGAGATAAATTAAAATATTTATGCAAAGGAAACAATTGTTAACATATTCCAGTCAATTCCTAAAATCGATGTTTTAGCACGCAAATGATCCTTACCCAACCGTCTCGTCACGTGGTAACCAATGACCAATGGCAATAGTCCTCCTCTTATGGGTCGATAACACGAAACATTTTTACCCCCAGCACTTCATCTTCACGCGATGTCTAAGTTCTATTTGTAGAAATAAATCTTAACTTGTTCTACTGCGAATTAGATTAGACGCCAGACATCCACCTCGTCTCCTAATTAAGACTTTAAAAACTACACCGCTTCTCTACACCCAAGAAGTTGATAAGCGTTAATGTCAACAGTTTTTTTTACTTCGCTCGGACCTTTAAATAGCACGTGAACAGATGGAAGCAGAGCGTAAGTGGATAAAATGCGACTACCGAAACGCATTCGGACCTGTTTTTAACACCGAAAGCATGTCGATAGAACGAGTAAGAAGGAAGCATTTTGTTGTAGTGTTTCCATTCTAACGTTGCCATTTTAATTACGAGAGTCTCGAACCGAATTGGGTGGGTCGGTCGCTTAGCAACGGTAGAGAAGGTCGAAAGCAGTTGTTACTAACGTGAGAGAGAGCTAAGAGGGAAAAACAGAAAGAAGCGAGATCTCAGTTTTCCCCCACTCCATCCGTTATAGATTTCTTTTCGGCCTGCGTGAAAGCATTCTAGATCATTCCCGTCTAGATCTTAGAATAATTACTAACAACGAGTCTGGACTAAATTCTAATCGATACCTTTCTTGGCACGCGCATCTATATAACACCGAAACCCAATCATTAATCCGTTCTTATCCTAATTCTCATCTAAATTTTATATACCGCTAGAAACAGTCGGCTCTTAAAATGTTACGTTATTAAAAAAAATAATTATTCGTAAAACTGTAAAAGCCTTAATTTTCTGCTTGGCGGAGCTAATAATAATTACCTGTTAACCATCTGTTCTCCTTCGTTATTTATTTTTTTTATACTAATTTCCTTTCCATTTTTTACGCGGATCTGTCGCCATTATTCGCTTCCCAAGTAGAGAGTAACGGTAATACTTACGTAACTAGTTGTGCGCGGTATATAACCCTTAAAACTAGCCCACCTTCTATTTCTCTGACCTTGAAGACGTCACGTGATAGTTGACGTGGCCGACCGGATCCAAGGTCGCGCTAGAAACCCTTTCTAGCTTTTTTTTCCTACTCGCATGGTCGCACCGCCGTCCGTGGTAGAAAGTCAAGGCTGTGGCTAGCAGCCAAACCCAAGCGGTGAGTGGCCTTCCGTCCGTCTCGTCCGCTGAATACATCTACGTCGTCCTTTTAATTTTTCTACGCGTCTTCATTCAAACCATCCCGTGACGAGTGCAAAGTCCTCTCTCTCCATACAAAACACGACCTTCTCCAAAAACCGTACTGTTTTGTTGCTAAATCTGATTACCTTTTTACTGTGAATACAGTTTTCGGACGTTTCTACCAATCGAGTTAGATAGCCAGAGAATGTAATATTTTTTGTTGCTAAATCTGATTACCTTTTTACTGTGAATACAGTTTTCGGACGTTTCTACCAGTCGAGTTAGATAGCCAGAGAATGTAATATTTAATTCGAAAAAAATATGTTTTCATGCAATTCACATAAGCCATAAAACATTTAAATGCCTATTTTATTAATACTTTATCATCGTCACGTGAATGTAACGTGTAACGAATGAAAGCATCTATTCTTGCGAGGTAAATGACTTTTGTGTATTAGTTGACCGAAACACTAAAAAGGTCACGGTAAACAGCAAACATCATTCATTCTTCCTTTTTAATTAAAAACTCTGGCATACGATACTCTATAGAAAGATAAAACTCGACTTTTGTGACGTCATTGTGTCCGACTGTCCCACGATTTTTAATAACTCTGCTACCGTTTAATCAATGACATCAATATCCATTAAAAAATGACTCGAAATTTTAACTCTTCTCTTTTATTCTTCGATATATATTCTTTTATAAAAAATTTATTAACTGATCGGAGAATATAAACACACGTTACATAAAATATCACATAGAACATATCCTGATGTATTATATATATATATTTATATACAATAAGAGAAGCGATCTCTTTCATAATCTTATATTATCCGATGTAGGTCAAGGTATGTTTCTTATCAATAAAAATAAGAACAGAACACTTTTTCATAGTAAAAAACGTACTTTATCCATTCTTACATCGCTATACAACAATTACGATAAGTCTCATGGCATTAAAAAATTGTACAATGGGTTGTTGAGTCAATAATACGACAGGCACATAGTTTATCTCCAAAAAGGGTGTAAGGCTGATGTGATATTGACTATACACTTTCCAGGAAAAAAGTGATACACCATAAACACACACACGTTTCTCGTCACTTTTTTCTTAATTCCAAAAATTATTATTTTATCTATTGCTTTAATCTCACACAATATAAATTAGCATTAAAAAAGACTTACGTAAAAAACACCTGAGGGATATATCGGTTGTGTGAGCACAGATTCCGCATTGGAGCGGAATTCGGATAGTTCATGGATGGATCTGACTGGTTGCCTACTGTCTAAAATTGACTAAATTGTGAATAAACGAACACAACCCGATTCAAGAGATCTCATATAAAATGGGGTAGCGAATAAATACAAGTTTCGTCGTTTCGGGGTAAAGAACATTAAAAAAACCCGAAAAAGACGTTTTCGGGACAAATTGACGATTTCCTTTATATAATTATATTCATATATTTATATTTTTATATTTATATATATATAAAAAACACGAAGCTTGTGGACGAACTTCTATTTTTTTTCCTCTCTTTCTCGGCCGTTAAGGTCGAGGTTAAAAAAAATAAAAGTAAAGGGATTGAGGTAAGAAACAAAAAAAAGGGACCCGGTGGCCTTGGGAGTTACAGTATCTGGTTTGGTTTCGTGGAGAAACTCAAAAAATGAACAAGAACCAAAACCTAATCGCGACTATTTTGTGGCCCCAAAATATTAGGACGAAACGGGAACGGCCCGCTGGGCCTTCACTCGCCTCCTCCGTCATTCGTTGAGGGTTTGGTCGTTAACGACAAGTTCTACTGTACAGGGCTCGAGGGAGTCTCTTTTTTAAGAAAGTTACTGTACAAGAATCTAAAAAAGGGGACGACTCTCCTTCCTCGGTGCTAATGCGCGAAGTTAAACGAAAAAAAAAAAGATTGAAAAAAAATATATATGAACAGAAAAACGTACCCAAAAACTGACTTATTTTTGCTGCGTGAGGCGTCTCCGTAAACTAACAGTTGATGAGGGATGCGAAACTTGTATCCAACCAATCACCTCCACCCAAAATATCGGACACTTCTGGAGTAGTATAGTCTGGAAATTCAAAATGCGATCCGGAACTGGAACTGGCTGTATCCACGGTGTCCAATTCCGGGAGGTTTGTCAGGCTGCCTAATTCCTGGGCCCAATTCGACGGAAATTGTAACACGTCCGCCAGTGCGTCCAGGTCGGCCAAACTACTGTCCACTGGTCCCTCTGACAGACGGGATGATTGCGGAACGCAGGCGCTGGCACCGTTGCCTGCCGTGCTCTTGTCGAACAGATCCTCGTACAGACTGATGTTAGCACTTTCGGGCGAAGCGGGTTCGTCTGCCGACGGAGAGCAAGGGACTTTGGCAGGCGGAGTGAGTTGACTAACAGACAGAGGCACGTGTTTGCTCTGTCTGATACTGTCTCTGAACTTCTTGTCGATGGTCAGTTTGAGTTTGAGTCGGTTCTGATTGATCGAGTGAGCGATGGGAGCTACGCTCGTGCGTTGATGTTTGGGTTTTCCAGATCCTCGGTCGCCGCTGCTCTTGTGTTTGCCCAAACTATGCTTGGTGGTGGACTTTTCCGACTTGGGGATCTGTTTCGCTTTCTTCTTAGGCCTGTATTTGTAGTCGGGATACTGCTGCATGTGTAATATTCTCAGCCGCTCGGCTTCTTCGATGAACGGTTGGCGCTCGTCTTCCGATAGAAGCTTCCACCTGCGTCCTAACCGTTTGCTTATTTCGGCATTGTGCATGTCTGGTTGTTGCTCGCAGATCTTCCTTCTCTCGATCTGACTCCAGACCATAAAAGCGTTCATGGGTCTTTTGATATGATTCGTAACTTTCTTGCATCGCGTGGCGTCCGTATATGGCGTTCTGGAGTTGGAATCGATTTTGAGAGAGCCGAAGACTTGATCGTCGTTGCCTGATTGTCTTCTGTCACTTATCTTCGGCCTGACTCCGCCTGACACTAAGTCGTGATTGCCGGCCGAAGCTGCAGACACGTTACCGTCGGACGAGTTGCTGTGCGGTACCATGCTTAGCACAACACTGTATGGCCGATGGTTGTTATCCAGTCCAGGATGGTGGAACGAAGGCACGAAACGGGTTAATCCAAGGGACGACACGTTTGACTAAAATCCACTCCCCATAAACAGGGGCAGAGTCTCGAATTTTAAAATCCTTATGACGCACGATCTTCTCTCACCGGCGTATAAACCTACAGCGAACGGCGGCGCTGTGGTGGCAGCCTTTTTATAGCCGCGGGTAGACGACGTCACGCCACTTTGGCCAATAGCAAAGTAGGTTAGTGTTCAAGGTGAACGCCCCCGAAGACGTTCAAGGATAAAGTGGGAGGAGTCAAATCGTATTTACACAAGCGAGTCTGGACGGCGACTTTCGCTTTTTCCTGCCGTCTATGTGCAACGAGAGTTGTCGATGCATTCGAAGTCCGTCTCTCTCTCTCTACGTGACGTAATGGCTTCGAAATCTACTATAGACGATTCCCGCTTCCTCTGGCGGCCATCCGCCACGCGCCAATTTTTATCCCCAACAACGCCTTGCGCCATTCCACTAATATTAAAATGACGTCATTTAGTTCGATTCTCATGCGTATACCAAACTATAAAACTATATTATCAATTAAAAGTTCAAATTCGAGCTTCGTTTAATCTACGCAGAACGTACTGTATTTACATTTGCATATCTTATCAACACGGATTGTTAAGTTTTACTAGTTAGCCAATACACGTGACAATTTTCTACGCAACATTACCTTTTCGGCTATATTTCTTTCTCGTCGAGAACGCGCATTTTAGGAACCAAACTCCTTTTTTTTCCTCCTGCCAGTGCCAAATGAGCGTTTATAAGTTTTTCGAGTAGAACTGACCGCGATTTGTAGTAAAGCAGTACTAAAGCAAGAAACTAGTGTCGATTTGTGGAAAATACCATTTTACCATTTCGGGTGAAAGAAGAAACAGAAAGTGAAGTGGTATGCGAACTATCTTATCCGAATGTCGGCATTTATGTATTTTTATCTAGTCAGATATGGAAGGTCAAATTAAGTACGGAGATAGAAATAATTACGTCAAAACGTTTAAAAATAAAGATGAACTCGGGTCTTCTATAGGTGGTAGTGTATTGCTCTGAGGATGTGCAAAATACGAAATGGGAATAACGCCAGATGTTTCACAACAGCAAACAACAAGAAGTTTGGTATAATGCCATAGCCTAATATCGTGAAGTTTTATCTCAAATACTTATATATATACAGTATATTTTTCCCCCAACTAAAATCGTTCCGCAGATAAACGTAATGCTAAAATTTACTTGTAAAACAGAAATAAGAGAGATAGGCGGAGATAATTTTAAAAGACTTTAAACTCATTAATTAATTTCTTCAGAATTGCAGTTTTGTTTATTTTAGGAGATTGAACCGAATACGTTTTAAGAATTTCAAATTGGCAAATGATCGACATATCGTACGTGTATTTTTAAATGTAGACTTGTTCTTTTTTTGTGTTAAATGATAACAAATTTTGTGGGTTGTTCATTTGTTATAATCACGAAATTGTTTATATGTAGTCTGCTAATTTGTATTAATGATTCATAGAATTTTCTGTTAATATTTTTTCCGAGAAACGTATTTGTTCCATTAGAACCTGATATAACGTTACATTTCAAGGTTTGTATAGAAGGACGATCTTAATTCGGTACACGTGGGATTCTATGTATATACAATTCATGTATTGTACGTCAGCTCAATGTCGGGCGTGCAAACATGCAAATTTTCCTTCTCTACCGAATCCGTAATTATTTCCACAAGACAAAATTGACAAAATTTTCATTTAATGTCTAGCTCGGAGGCGCCGAGGGGAAAGAGCCTAGGACCCTAATTTGCATATTTTTACGCTTTATTGACAACAGGAGGGCCGCTTCTTTCGGATTATTTTATAAAGAATTCAATTTCGAAATGGTTTTTCCGATTTTTAATAAAAATAATGTACTATTTATTAAAGGAATGGGAAAAAAATCGATCTTAAAAAATACTTGCATACTCGGGAATTATGAATTCCGTTAAATATGTTTGATTAAAGTTTTAGATAGGTAGAGTTTCCGTAGGGAATATTGTCACCGCCGAATATCACCGTACTCGAAATGATTTATATTAATATATAATGTATAAATTTATATTAGTTATTTCCCGTTTACGGAATAACATCCTATAAAACGAGATTATTATGAAACCAATTTCTCTACATATTATTCATTTCAAATCACGTTTCGACTATATTAACCAAGAATTATCATTGGAGACAAGATAAGAATTGTATTAAACCATTCGTGAAAAATTAATATATTAACCTGGTCGAGATAATCCGCTAATTATTCGCTCTTATCCCTCCTAACTCTTCAGAATGGCTAATATTTCGAGTGCGATCGGAATGTAGAGGTAAAGAAATTGAATTTAATATTGTGATTTCCTAGAATATCCAGTCTAAACCATCCCTTCCTTTGGTCGACCGGTATGATAAAAGGTTTTAGCAAACATCCAGTTTTATCAGAAGCCAAGTTCCTGTTGCGTTCGTCCTTCTATCAAAATGAAAACAACGAAGTTTGTAGCAGCCAAATCAGTTCCGTCGTAACTTGACCTATATTTTTATTGATGACCTTGGTTATAATACGTAGTCTTTACATTATATAGCGCTTGTTTGTAATCCTAAAATTATAGTTTTAATTCGCTAATTACTTTCGACGGTTAGTCAACAGTTTTTCTTAACTCCGTTTCAGCAAATTGATTACTAGCGCCGTCCCTCATTCAATATATTCATTTGAACATTCCAACCGAGAAGTGTATTAAATGTGATTTGTCATATAACCTAGAGACTCGATCTAAATTGTTTTCCACCTCGTAAAATTTCGTGATTACTCGAGCTAAAAAAAAAAAACTTTTGCTTATATTCATGCAGATGACTGTAATGACTAATAATTTTCCTCATTCATCAAAAAATAATAAATTTAATTGAAAGATCTTTATCGTAATTTAAAAATTACACGAATGCGTTTCGAAATTTTAGTTTATGTTTACTGTAACTAAAATAAATGAATGGAAAAAAATTATTTCTTCAGAAAATATGCAATGCCTGAATGTAGGTTTGGCAAAAATTGAAATTTTGTAACTCGTTTTAAAGTTTAGAATTCATTTTTTTATTAGAAATTTTTGTTTTATTTTTCTAAACATATAACGATAGAAATTTTCAATTTACAATACATATGAGAAAACGATATGGTAATTGAGATGTCAGTATAGTTTTATTATATCCAACTCCTTGACCTCAATAACAATAATTTCTGGATTGGAATAATGCGAATAGTTTTACGTATTTTCTATAATAGTCAATAGATCCATATAATATTTTTATTATATATTTGTCTATGTTTCCATTAAAGGATTATAACTACAATTAAAGTAGGTTAAGAGCATCGATACTGTAATTATCCCGGTTTCGTTTTGTTAGCAGGAAAATAACAATATTTTAATTTTTATTAATAATGATATTAATCACTTAGAATATCGATAGAATATATCTTTCTCTCTTTACAATGATTTATCGAACTTGGTTATGTCGGATAATTTATCACGTTAAAATAATTGATAATTATAAATTACATCGAACCATCTATTTAATATTAATATGTGAAAACGCACTGGTCGCAATATATAGGTCATTGATACTTTCTCTTGTTAATATATCATATTGCCTTTTATTAATGGTTATAAATTATTAAATTTCCATTGTTTCGTTTTATAATTAACGATGGGTAGAAAAATTAATTAAAAATATATTTAAATAAATTTTTAAGGATAAAAATTGTATATTCTAAACATGTGAAGGTAAGTTTACCAATTTTGCACGGTAAACAAGTTCCCTCCTGGTATTTCAAAACCTATTTTGGACCAGGGTCACCTTTTCCAACCTCTCCTTATATTTTAAGGTCAAAATAGCCTACAGGCTACTAGCTAAAGTAAAATAACAAATATCTACAATGTTTGTTATGTTCGAAAGGTGTTATCAACTAGTTTGCTGATTACAATAAGATCATAAACGAAAGCACTTTTTGCCGCTTTTAGCGGTGTAATTAGTACAATATGTTTAACCGATTTTTGGGGACATTATCTTAAAATAGAAACTACTATAATAATAAGTATCGAAAGTTTAAAAGATAATTTTTATTTAATAAATGGATAAATAATATATAGTAGTTTTATAAGTGATAACGTTATGGCGAAATATCTGATATGTGCATAATTAATGGAAAAATATATCATAAAGTTTCCTGTTGAATATTTTCCTTAATTATTGTTTCTATATTTTTTTTAAATTGGGTTAATCAATAAATCAAAAATATTAATACTGATAGTTCAGTTTTTTTAATTAATTGAAGGAAAATAAAATATTATTATTATTGTTGTTAATTAACAGATAGTCACGCCATTTAACGACATTTCTTCGAAAAAACGAAACAAAAAGAAGAACGATGAATAATCTAGTAGTAAAAAAGTGACCTTTAAACTAATTTCGAAATATGCAAGTCATGGTTTTACTTTCGAATGGTATTTGTGCAAGGAAGGGCAAAAAGCCACAGATCGTATTATGTTCGATGGCACAGTGGGTGTTTTGGTACAAGAAATAGGCCAGAAAACGCCTTAAAACTGCACGAGCTGAACCCATCGTAAAACTCAACTCGACCAAAGTAATCACTATCTTCTGTACACATGGTGATTGTAAAATGTTACTGACGGTCCTCGTATCCTGTTTTGGAAGTCTTCGGGGCAATTCCGTGCAAAACATAGTAGAAAAATGCACTCTTATTACAGTGCGGGATCAAATTCGTAATTCAAATTTATTCTAGCAGACTATTATTAATCATTTCTTAAAAACACCCTTGAAGTTTACAAAAATTCATTTAGGCAACTGATTAAAACTGTTGGTGGCAGTTATTTCTCTACATGGATATTTATATAAACGAATAATATACACACAGTGCATATAATTATTATTTTAATTACTGTTAAATTTGAAGCTGAATAATAAAAAATAGTAATAATTTAACAGTCTACCTTATAATATATTTAGTTTAAACGCGTGTAATAAAGCAAAAATGTTTTCTGTTTTTATTTGACAATGCAGAATTTACGAGAAGTAGACTGGATGAAACCACTAAAGAATAGCTAAGTAAATTTTGTTCAGAGGCCTTTTAAAATATACGATAAATAAAAAAAGAGAGAGCGAGAAAGAGAAAGGCATTGTCATATATTAACTTCGAACTTGACCTTTTACCTATTCTGGGCCTCATTTAAGTTCAATGTCACACCTGACTCATTTATTTCTATTATGGTCGAGATTGCTTGACGTAATCTTAATTATTATTAATCGTTTAAATGGTACAAAATTCGATCATTTTATTAATAAAAAGCGAGAAAATATCCAGGTTTAAGAAAAGCAAATTCCATTCTTTCCGCTACACTTACTATATACGTGGTGCTTTACATCAGTATTCATAGCAACGGATTCACGTGTCATTTTTGCACGTGACTATGACAAAGCGCTTGCACTTCCGTTACGTCAGATGCAATGACCTATTTACTAAGTATAGATAGCATTATCGCATGATTGATGTCCCTTATTCCCCAGCAAAATCTGTATATGATAAATTCTACGTTATATAAGCGCATTATCAATTTTAAAAGCAAGGAAAAGTATTAAGAAATAAACCGAGTGCGACTACCATTCGAACCCACAATGAGGAGTCTAATGCATTATACAATCTATCACTTTTAAATTAAAACGGAGGAGCTACTTCAACTGATGACGACCTTACTGAACTTTCAATGTCATTTCTTTAAAATTAATTATCATTGCTATCGGAAATTGAAAAATTTGTAAAAATTATCATTTTTTCAGTTCTTTGACACCGAGTTCATGGACGATCATAAGAGCTTTGGCAGAAAAAGTTGAACAGGCGAAGAAGATATTTGGCACCGAGGCCAAATTGGTTCCAGTAGCATCCGTCCGGTCAAGTTATTTTTGGTGATAGTGGCTTTTTTTAATTACAATGTTTCAAAATTAATACTGAAACAAAAAAAAAAAAATTATCGTCATTGGAAATTGCAACATCGACAAACTCCCGTACAAAAATTAACCTTCGTAGTTTATTTACTAGCAAGCTTGCGACGTTGTTTTAATTAAAAAAGTAAAAATTGTTAAAAATTTAATATTTAAAATAGTCTTGTCAAAGATAAGCCGATCTAGATGATTCATAACATTATTATAGTTCAGCTCATCCCACTCTGCAGTATAGAGAAAAATATATCTAACTTGCAAAATATAAAATATTCCCGGTGAGTTTTTAAGAGGAAAATTCCGTGCAAATTGTAAGAAGAAACTATGAAAGATGGTATCGGATGTTGATTCTAGAATTAAATCCACCTGCAGGAAAATTAAGCATTTTTTTTCAACTGTTTGGAGAAAAATATTATTTGAAGATTGCATTCCCAGAGACTATTACCCGAATAAAATTAAAAAACGAGAGAATGAATACAAGTTAATAATTTTAAATAACAAATATTAATAATTAAAATTTTAAAGGTACTTAATCTTAGTCGAATAGATTATTTTTTGATTTTTTTTTCCTCGAATGAATATGAAAATAAGACAGGGTATTATGAACCGTTATTTATAGTCTTAATTATAACTCATGACATAAATACCTTCGAGTCTGGTTCATAGTCTAACATTTAATCATTTATCGTCTCCTTAGGTAAATTATAAAGTTTTATTTTAATTAGAATATAACTGAAGTTCAGTGAACTTAATGTTTCTCGGTTGAAAGGTATGGTGCAAGATGAGCTCACTCCAATTCTTCTTATTAACATCGAGGTTATTCTTTTTTTTTAAGTGGTTTACTGCCAGTTTAGCCACTTGTTCTTCCCCTCTAAAATTTCCGAAACTTTAGTTCTTAGAAAATTTATCACGATTTGCAACGATATAAATTCGGATCTAAATAAATGATGACGAATTTTACCCAAGGGCAACATTTCATATCCGCCCTGATCTCGAATTTTTTCCATATCAATAGAAAACATGTAACCGCTGAAAAAGTCATCAGTTTATATATTTTTTATTATAACATATAAGCACCGTTACAATTATTATTAATTAATAATTATTTTATTCATTTAATTAAAAAATTAGCGTAATAAATTTATATGAATAAATTTTATAAATTTTTTGGCCTGAAAACATTTTGAAAATTCATTTTTTGGTCAAAATTTATGGAAAGCAATTACTGTTGTAAAAGTATTCTTACGCAAATACCATGGGAAGTATTAATTCAGAAACTTTACAGTGTAGTAAATTTTAACGATAGCAATATAAATGAAAAAGTTCAAAAAGTTTGATTTAATATTTGTAAATGTTTACGGATGAAATTTCGAATAAAAAATATACTAATTTTACTGACGGCAACAGGACAATTAGTAGAATTGCACAAAAGGTACAATTCTACTAATTTACATCTTAATTGCAAAAATCATTTAAAAAATGGAATAGTGAATCACGCAGTTTTGAAGAAAACATGAGAAGTGAAATTTCGAAAATAAATTTCAGTTAATTCCAAGAGCTAAAATTGAAAAACCTTGGAAAACAACTTGGGGAGTTTATGGTAGCTTAAGCTTGTAACTCAATACGAACCCTGCAGGTGCTATGTCTTTTGTCCATTCTATGTGTACATGGAAAGCAGGGCTTTGAATAGCATACATTTAGCAACTATTGTGGGGTGCTTCGCCCCAAACTCCCCATTCATTCGAATCCCCTAGCAACGAGTTTCCAGATCATATGACAGCGGGAAATGCTTGACCCTCGAAGTGGGTGTGGCTAATTCTCTACCCTCTTTCCCCATGTTAAGGGTCACCTTGTTCGGTGTTTCTCCCCGAAGACCTTCGTAACTTTTACACTAAAGAAAAACACTAGCCTGCCACTAGCAATCAAAGAAGAAAAATTCGTTATTGTAACGCCAAACTTCCATATAGCTAACTCGCATGTACAATACATTATATATATATATATATATAGCAATCTAAATTTTGTTCGAAATTTTTATATTAGTTCACTCTATTAACCTCCTTTACTTCTACAGTACCAACAAGTACGAAAAGACACTCTTTCATGCATAGATTGTCAAATGGGTAATCCGCTTATAAAAACTGATATTTGCTATTTATAGAAAACTTTTATTTAATATAAATTTGTTAATGTAGTTAGAGAAAACAAATCGACCGAATCTTCCATTTAGCCATTTTGATGATGATGATGATTTCTTTCTTTTCCCTCCCTTCCTCCTTTTTCGTGCTTTAACTACTCGGGCTATTTCAGATTTAAAGGCCACGACAGACTATAAATCTTTTATCACGTTTTAAAATCATTATCTGTTACTCGGTAAATCTTCTGTTTCATGCCGTCTTTTGATCAGATTTCAGCTGCCATCTTCTTTCCCATCGTTCCCTTCGGCACTGAGATAGTACGCCAGATCCACTTAAAAAGCGTGATTCAGCAACAGCTTGGCGGGTGGTCGATCACGTGATCCAAATCAGCGTAGAAATTATCGTCAGAAAAACGGTTAAAAGTTGTTATATAAAACGAGCCAGTTGATTGGTCGACGATTTGAAAAGAACTTGTTTCACCATTATTGCTCTACAGTGACGCTGAGGAACGTATTCCACGTCTTTACCAAACAAATATTTATTCTATTCAGTCATTCGAAACTTCAGAAAGAAGTTTGTCATCCCATTAAAAAAATTCGAAGAACCGAAACAAATACAATAATAATTTTTTTATGATGATGAATGCATACGTTCTAGAAACGCACTTATCAATAAAAATACGCAAGAAACGATAATTAATAATATATATATCAATCCATATATTATGTGTAATTCGTGCCTTCGAGGAATAAATAAAAATATACCAGATTTTAAATTATGTAGGCTGTGTAAAAACAAATGATAATATATTGGAACCAGACGACAGAAATGTTTTTGAAAGAGTATATAAGCAATATTCTAACAAACGTTCCGTATCGGTTTTAGTCTCCTCAAAAAAGTTTAAATGTGAAAGAATAACTGTCGGCGTATAATCCGAGGTTTACTGTGGAGTAGCCTATTTCCCATACAAGAACGTGCAACTCATCATCCAACTACCCCACATTTACCCCAGAGGAAGAGAAACCAATGTCAAAACTCAAGTCACACAAATGACAACTAGCGGAAGAAATGGAAGTCGACAATCGATAAAAAGAGGAATCATCGAAGCATATATTTACATAGAGCTATCTGTATAGAAAACGGCGACTGACAAATCCGTTTGGATTCTGTATTTGATGATAGTGTGCGCTCGCCAGTTTAGCCATTCTTGCCAATAAGGTTCCAGATTTTCTGGGATAAGATTTAGAAATTTACCGAAGATGTAGTTGATACCATCCCATGTTTATATTTTTAGACACGTTTTTATTGCCCGGACCAAGTTCCTATTCCAGATAATATATTTATATGCGCTCATTTTTTATCTGATCGCATGAAAAATGTTGCGATTCGAAAGCATCCGAAACTTTTCTGTTTAAATTTTTTTTATGCGTATATATATATACGCCAGAGCGAATGCGTAGTTTCGTAACGATGCAACATGGCAAAAGTTTGGTATAAATATCAGAATGTTTGCCTTGGAGAGGCGAAGATTAATACCAAAACGCATTAACGGAAAGCGTTATGAAAACGTTTTAATTCGGAAAGTAATAGTAACGAATAGGATCCATTATTATTAAGAGACGGTATCCTTTGATTGTACTCGTCGAACCCTTTCTCCCTTAGGAGGTGGCAGAATTAATAAAACGCATGCGTAATGACGTCATCTAACGGTCTGTTACGACGGTCGACGACCCCTTTCCAACCATTGGAAAGGGCCAGGTGATTACTGTGCCCCTCATCAGACTGACAGCTGCGCTCTCGATGCCGAGCTGGGGAATAAAGGTAGTTGCCCCGACGGTTAAATGCTGTGTGGGCGAGTCCATTCCCGTAGGATTGGCCGTTGCTTTGCTTCCTGAAACTCGCCACTTTTTATTCGAAAGTTGAATTTGTATGATATCTGATTGTCAACTTATTGAACGTATGGCAGATGTTGAAAGACAGATGCCGCGGCTACAAATAAATTTCCACCAACAGGATATTGTTTTATTTTTAGTTTTTAATATCCCCCTTTCCTCGATAGTAATTTACCTAAATCCCCCTCAAGCAATTTTATTATTAAAACTCGAAACATTAAGTAAGTCGTAAAATTGGAGTAAAGCTATTGTCGTGCTTTTAATTCCCAGTCATGACGCCACTCCATTACAATATTCGAAAATGGCAATTCTCCTCGATTATTTTAATGTTCCTCCGTACGGTATCTTAATTCTAATCTGGTATATTAAATGTCATTTGCTAAGAATAAGATAAAACTAGTTTTCGGAATCGACCGACATCGCCCTCGTTGCTTATCACCTGGATAATGCATTTATACCATTTAGACTCCACAGTAAAGCAGGTGCTAAGTTAGAATTCATCGATAGAATGGCATAAATGAAAAATAGCAGTGCAGAAGCAGCACCTGTGATTAATATGTTGGTCGTCTCATTCCTATTATTCAAACGCTACAAGGTTATAATATAACTCTTTTATAATTAGTATCACGGTTGCACAGTTTGAATCGCGCGTATAAACCCAGAAAATATGTTGGCGTGACTGCAGTCACGTGACTAACGGTAAAATCCCTAGTCGTTTTTTTCTCCCCTTCTTTTATCTCTCAAGGTTCTTTTCCCCTTGTAGAAAATTCATCATCCCGATTTTATACTGTTTTAAACAAGATGAAAGTGAAACCGTGTAACGCCGATAACGCTACAAAAAAACAGTGTTTTATGCAAACCCTCATATGCAGAAACTATTTATTTTGGATTACCGTACAACATTTTAATCGAAAGATACGTTTGCATTTGCGATAATAAGATAGCCGTCCCCATAGATGCAAAAATAGTAGCATAAAAAAGATGGCGGATATTTTTCAGTCCTCATTTCCACATCTGCTGGCAAAACTTACCTTTTTATTTTGGGTCAATAACCTATAATCAATTTTAGTCGAATAAAATCCTCCAAACAGTTGTTTGTTTTACATCTCGTCGTTTCGAATTTCGTCATTGTTTGATTGTTGGCCGATTAAAAAGATTACCCCAATTTTAAAATGCAAAACTGACAGTACTGGCTTATAATTTTGGCAAATGGGAAATAAGCTGTCAAAGTAAACTAAATACTCTACTGACGTATTGTGTTACGTTATAATTAAACAGCAGAAGAATTAATTAATCCATTAAATATAATTAAATTATAAGTTGGTTTTAAAATAAAATATTCGACATTATTTAAATTATAAGTTTCCCCCTCCTCTTTTTTTGGTTACCGAACGTCGAAAATTTAATCACTCTAAATTAGCTGCTCTCGAATTTTTTACTTTTTATTATTATTTTTTAAATATTGCCTTAATGGGGAAAAAGTAAATATATAAATGCTATTTGTACAACGTAATTAACTTATACGGTAATTATAATTTATTCGCGCTAATGGATATTTTCGATACTATCATAATTTTGCATAGTTTCTCGTAATATGTAAATATTCGGAGGATATTTTTCTGCATTTTAATTTTTAGCTAGTATAGCGGGTTATAAATATAGTCGTCATCTTAAATAATTCGATTATAAAATAAATATTAATTAAAATTTTAATTCGACATGATTTTTGATAAAGATTCGATGCACTTAAGGACTGCTGCGATGATTGCAATGTTTTATAATGAGCAAACACGTAAACGCATTCGAATCTAATTATAAATCGAGATAAATGTAATGATAATAATTTAAAAAGATGATAACGTATCGATTTTCTTATTTTTTATAACAATTCTTTCTTACGGCGAGCAATACGAACGAAAAACATTTATCTATACATTAAAAATTCTTGTTTATGTATCCTAAATGAAAAAATTAAATTATTAAATGTTCCGTAGGTGTAATGCAATTTTTGGCGATAATTGTTAATCTGTACTTCGTTAAACATTTAAAATTTATATAATAATGCAATCGATAAGTTTATTATTTAACGTTATTTTTAAAACATTCTGTGCTCAGAAGTCGAAACAGGCAATTTTGGAAAGGATTAATCGCCTAATTGGAATGATTACAGATGAGCCATTAAAATACGTTATCAATCTGAAGGAGGAACTATTTGATAGTCTAACTTCGGGTCCATATTATCTCCATTAGAGGAACCTGAAAAGTTTGAACGTCCGCCATTTTTAAATGGATGAAGCTGTAAAGTTAAAAGATGTGGCATCGAAGTCACCTTTAATGGCAGAACATGTTTAGAGAATTCGATGGCAATCTACTAATTAGTTCGAAAGTTATAAGTGGAGGACACACAACAACGTGGAGATTTTAAAATCTTACTGTTTTTTTCGGAAAATAAGCTAAAAGTTAGAAATAATTAATAATGAACATGCTAGTTATTTAATAAAAATTCATTAATTTATCTTATATATTTTCGTATTTAATAAAACAGTTAAGTACGTTACATACAATTAGAAGTACTATATAGAAGATGCGATCTTTCCCCTATCCTTTTTTATTCAATAAGAAAGCACCATTTGTATTTATTTGTTGGCAAGCTCGTAGCGAAAACTGTAACACGAACCGCGTGTCAAAGTAGAGTTACTTATATTGTTCTGATTTCTATATAAAAAAGTAAACTATTCTTATAACCGTAACCGATCTGACTGTGTACACATAATATAAAAATTCTGTAGACATACTATTTTTACCAAAGAAAACCGATCCTTTAATTCCCATCTGCACTCGAATGCTCGGAGTCCACATCTAAGGATCCGATAACGCCATCCTATGCTTGTTTAGAGTGAACGAAATGTCCTTTAACCGCTAACCGATCCTTGTCTGGCTGAAATGATGCATTGCACCTATAGCTTAGCATAGAATCGGCGAAAATTCTACTTCTCTTCCGAATTTATTCGATCAAATTTTTTATCTCTTTCAATTAATTTTAATAGAATGATAATTTATTTGAAAGGGTGTAGAAGTGGTTCTTGTTATTCTAATACAATCTCTTAACATGTTTTTTTTTTTTTTTATCTTATAAAACAATCGCGTGATGTGTGGGAGTGTCCCGAATTTCGACTCGTTATCGGATGCTGATCAAGGTGTAATTCAACTTTGAAAATATTTTATAATTCGATCGTATTCATTGTTATTCTAGAAAGTTGCAGCTATACCTTTCCCTCCCGTAATTATTTTTTCAATGGGAAATTTTAGCATTGTTCGAAATTGTTATTTATAAGCGTAAAAACCCTACACCGTTCTGTGAACAATAACTTTTATATATATATATATATGCTAACATGTTTTATATATTTTATAGAGAAACGCGCTTTACGTAATTTACCAAAATAAAAAAATAAAAAATCCGAAAATGTTTTTGGCAATAAGTTCCAGATTGTAAACATCCAAAAATCTTCTTCTTTATAAATATCCTTAGGAATTTATCTGAAAACGTTTAGTACTTGCAGTTCTAAAATTAGTAAGTTCTTACGCTTTTTACGTATCACTTAAAGATTATGATTTTTTTTTAAACGATCGAACATTTATGTAAGGATCCGACCTAATTTTATTCTCTTTTCTATTTATCTCCACCCTAAGGTATATTAAAAGCTTAATATCTGTTAAGTATGATCAGATTCCTGTCATTGTGCCTCTTTTAGGAATTGGGTCATCTAGGAAGATAAGCTAATGTGTAGAATCCTTAATGCACTGGCCGGTGAGACAGGAAATGTCGAAAACATCAAAATCCTTTTGGAAATTTAAAAACTTTTTAAATATAAACCCGCGAGTTAGAGAAGTAATTGTCTAAATCGCAAGAATGACATCAATTTGTTTAGAATAGTACTTCGATGGAGCGAATTTTCTCGAGATAGAACGAAATTTTTGATATAAAAACCGCATAAAACAAACTGTTCTTGGATAAGCCATCTTCTATTTAAGATCATCCTTCAGATAATGTAACGTTTATAGGCAAACTTTATAGCTGGATTTTTTTTTATTACAGCAGCCACGTCGGAAATTTCGTTGATATATTAGTTAGAAACGAAACTGGGGACAGTAAGATGATAAAAAAAAGATTTAATCGACATAGCGGAACAAACGGACAGCGACTCATTATACACGAGTTATACTAATACTGACTATAATATTCTAATTTTAAACTGAAGAATGAAACATTCTTCATATCATATTTAATAAAGTGAGAACATACAAAGTACTGTTTATCTATTCTATTTTAAGTATATTGAGGAGTTGACGTCACGGCGTCATCCGCACTTCGACATCTACGGAAATTTTGACTTATTATAAGGTTTTGTTAGTATTTATGCGTGCCTAAGAGACGTTCTTATCAAAAACAACTCGCCAGTACGATTAGGTACGAAAATGTGCGAACATTGTCTATTCTAGTTACTAACTGGTGACTAATTTTCTCGTTAATCAGAATAATACGAATTATTTACCGACCAATTCGAGTTTAAGTAATAAGTTATCAAATACGTGGAACATTGGCATAAGCTTCTGTACAGTTTCGTAACAGTGATTAAAACTATGCCGTACACATAAACAAATAATCCAAATTAAATTTTGTACTTTAGACGGTTGAGTTTGACTAAACAAAATTTGATTTACTTACGAAAATTGTTTAAAGTTATACCATATTAAAATAATTTTGTTTAGATAAAAATGAATGAAGTAATTTCCTTTCACGATTTACAGTAGAATAATAATAATGATGATGATAGAAACTTTGTTAATTTACCAGCGATGGGGAGTTTTTTTCTGTATTTTTAAAACTATTTCCTGTTTCTTTAATTTTGTTTATTATTTTAATTATATTTATCAGTTTGGAAACCGCGATAACATCCTCAAACTCATCATAGCAAAATTTTCATATCTCCACTAAATGATCTGGTTTGTTTCTCTAAATTTAAATCAAGTACCACTTCCTCATTTTGACTCATCATCTCAAGGACACACCGCATTAAATTTTAAAATTACAACTTTTTCGATTAAAATTAAACTTATTTCCCTTTTTAATTTCTATAACGCAGAGAAAACAAGCTGAACAATTATTGTTTTAAAAATTAAATTTGTAGAAATGAAGTTATTGAAGTGGTGGATGAACTTTAGTTAGTTACACCTCTCTGGGGTTTAAAAGAACAAATAACTTTTTTGATAAATATAATTTATTAAAAGATATATATCTTTATTTATTTATTAAGCTTCAAACAGTGTAATGCGCATTGACATTGTAGCTAATGTCCAACGAGATAAAGATAAAATTTCTAAATGACATGCGATACTCAATTGCATCATTCACACGGGGACAAGAAAATGTTTTTCTTAACTGCGTAAATAAACGAAAATCATATGGTTTATAACAAAACGAAAATAAGAACCTAGATAAAAGTTACAGACTTATAAAAAACACCATTATTACTCCTCCAGATTGAAAAATTCCGAAATTTTCAATATACATTTATCAGGCTCATTTTTTTGTTACTGTAAAGGGTTTATAACAGAAAAAAATAATTTAAAATCTTTATATAGGGTTGCGATAATTAAATCGATTCCATTGGCAGCTCTTTTCGACTGATGATGTGCTATCGTAGCACTTAAAAGTGGCCGGAACTGCTAACCTCGGGCTTTCCCAGCTAGCAATATGTTGGACGATTAATTTGCCTCTACGACCATCCACACGTCATGTTCTCCTAAAGCGTGACTCAGATCGCATCACGAATCGTATAACTGTAGATGAACGTTATATTTCGCTTGCGTCATTCTTTCATTATTTTCATATATTTCCCTTGTTATAAAGTACATAAAGTATACATTATATCCATAATCGAACCATTCTAATGCATGTGTATGAAACATTTCTTGAATACAGTTCTCAGAAAATGTGAATGACACATCAGTTGGATGACACATTCCATTCGTCTTGTATTTTTACATTGAAACACCTTTTTCGAAGAATCAAAAAAGGAAAAATTTATAAAATTTTTAATTATTTTATAAATTTACGAATGAATTTTATAAAAAATTGATATTATAAGCGAATAAAAACAGAAATATTTACGTAATTAAATGCGTTGTTTATAAAAAAAATAAATAAAAAATGTAGTGAATGATAATCCTGTTTACCAATCCTTTACTCGGAGAATGGATTGGTTATATACACTGAACGAGTGTTTTCAGACATATAAAGAGAAAGTTATCAAGAGAACTAAAGAGAATTCGAAAGAAAACGTTTAATTAAAGTTTTCTAAATTTGACAGTTGAGTTTTTTGATTAGAAAAACAGGAGAGAGACCTCTTATTATTGCTATAAATTACATGGGAAATCCATCGATCAGTTGGTGAGTCGACAGTTTCTGCACGTAAATAAGAAGGTCAATCGTGAATTAGTTTTAAGGATATGATTAAACTGGAGTTAGAAAGGAAATCTTATCTCCCAATGGTTATCCCGCCCATTTTTCCGCGAAGATGTGTATATAAAGGGTACAAATTCCAGACTACAGCACGAACGTTAATCACTAAGCGGTACTTGTATATATATCGAGGCAACTTAATGCCTACCTATATCTTATCTTAGTTGGTACGACGTTCAAGAACTCTCTTCGTCTCCACCTGGTAGTCACGTGATTATATAGCAGGTCCATCAAGCTAGAGCAGCTGCACAAATAACTGATGGTTTCGAGATTTTGATATAGTTCACTCTTTTAGGTGCCTCATCACTATAGGTTCCTAGCAGTGAAGCGAAAAATCTGTACATCCTGGAAATCTGTCGTCACATCACCTAATATAAACGCACGCTTACCTGTTGAAATTACAACGAAGCAAAAAATTAAACTAGTTTTATAAAAAGTATGGAGTGATAAATTAATAAAAACACAAACATAGTAAATTTATTAATTTAGACAGCATTTATTTCAACGCTTTGAAATCAGTAAAGCCTAATTTTTATTGTAGATATGATCTCGTACGCATTTTGAAAGATCATCAAAGATGAATTTTATAAACATTTGAATACAACTAGTATGAGTCAAAACTCATCAAAAGATCAGAGACCCCGAAAAGATTATTTTGACAGCTTGTAGGGTCGTGAACTCCTCCCAATACACCTGTGTTTTGATGACGAAAAGTCAGTTTTGCCAGTAATAAAAATCGAAATGAGTAAATTAAAAGCATATTTTCAAACCAGGAAGTAATCAATTTCGTAAAATCAACTAGATAACTTATCCGCTGTACCGAAAGATAAATACTTTCGGCATTATGAAGTGTGATACTGTATACAGAATGTTGACTAGCGGACCTTTCTCTTAATCTATTGGATAAAACCTTGATAATTTAATTTATATACAGTTATATCTAAGTTTAAATCCAAACTTAGACACCTTATTTTTATTTCGAATGAAATAGTTTGCTTGTTTTAATATTTGTCAAAGAGTTGTGAGTCAATGCAACTGCGAGCTAGACTAAACATAAAGCCAGATGCTGCTCTCTCTCTCTCTCTGCCTATACCTTTGAACGAGTAGGCCCCTGATGTATTATCCTAATCTCGATGATGGCAAAAGTGGACTTGGTACTAGCACGACTTCAGTTTTTTATTTCTAATTAAACGAAGAAGTCCGCGTCATTGTCCTCTATAATAACATTGCCCGCTCTGCAGCATTATTACCATACTCTCTCTATTCTCGTCCGCCATATTAGTGACGTCACGGTGGCAGGTGGTAAAGCGGATCTATTCCCCACTTTTTTTCTTGTACTGGGACTGGGATCTTGCGCGTGTCGACCACACGATACACGGATTTATAAGTGCATCCTGCAAATCGCTGTTGTTCATCAACTTACTTTTGTTGATTAATTAATTTGTTAATTAACGCTTTAGAAATCCCTACTTCAATTAGTAAAGCTTAATCTCTTTCCTACGAATCGTTAAAATCTGTCGGAGTGAATTTTAATGGAAGGATAAATCATTAGTACAGTTTTAATATTACTTAATGCAACATTCTACAGTATTTAACATTTTTTTGTATTTTTTTTTCAATTGGTAACAACAGCACTGGGAAATGTTTAGAAAAATGCAGTTTCGGTTTTTTTAATGTATAACTTAATTTCGAAAACAAAATCGAATCCGAAAGTAAAATTTTATGTTTTTCTCCGTATTTTTTTTCTGCACTATAATTTTCTTAGCACGAAGAATTAATCTTTAAACTTTGTTACTTATTTCGAAAGAAATGCGTATCTTCGCTTCGTTACTCAGCTGACTAGAAGATTATCTTTTTATAAATCAATAATAAGATTTCTTGTTTATAAAACATAAAAAAACAACGAAAAATAGCAGTGTAGTTAAGTTGATATATATCTAATTTAATTAAAAAAACGCGTGAAGATTAAATGTATACAGATTTACAAAGCGCATGTTTAATTAAGTTTATAATATTTATAGGAAACTTTTTTATCGCAAATATGAGATTGAATTAACTGTTTCTCTAGCGAGTTTATATATTCCGATTTAAATTATTATTTTATTATAGATAAAAAGTTTAAATAATTTATCGCAAGCCTTTCTATTACATTTATTAATGTGCAGCATAAATAATAACGGCTTTAGGACGTATGTTTGACAGCTTTAGCAGTTAATATTCTCGGTTCGGTCCTGTAAAAATTCATTTTTTAACTTAAAAGTTTAAAAATGCAAAAAATATCTGATCATTATTTATGCATAAATTTTCGTTTATTTTGCGTGATATGGTTTCTTATTTTTTATTTATAAACAAATTATCGTTATTTTTTTGTGTTTTTAATTTCACGATTTTATTTAATCTTATAATCTGAATTTATTATTCAATACTGTATTATATATATATATTAATGCAAAATAATCGATTTTATTTTGACAGCAATGTTCTAACTCGAATGTGCCAGATTAAATTGCGATTATTATTAATATGAAATAAAAAAAATTCCAATTTCTCTCAAATTGTACGAGTTTTTTGTGGAATATTATTTAATTTTGAGTTTAGAACAAGTGAAATGTGGGTTTGAAAATAATACTAGTTGAAGTAGAGATGCCTTGAACTTATAACTTGCAAGTTTAAAACAGGAATGCCATTTTTATATTATTCCAATTATATTTTATCGATAAGTTGCCAATAATAATGACAATAATTACTATTCTTAGTTCTCAAAAAAAAAGTTCCACAGCAACTTACGAGAATATATAAACGTCATAAAATTCTTATGTAACTTTATTAACTTTTCCAGGTAATACAGAAAATATCGAATGATATTCTACAATATTCCATTTTCTTTCGCGCATGGCGGCGTATTGAAGTCCATCATTTGCAGTAAATTTTTGCTGAATTCCATTTACTTTTTATGAAAGTTTAAAGAACCATTCGGTCTCTCCGAAATGGATTTTCGCCATTGGTCAGTAGGCGCCACGTGTTTGCCTTTCCGTTTACACGTGGTGCCGGAAGAATTCTAATAATTAATTAATGAGAGAGTTAATTACGAAACCTAAACGACTTCCGGAAATTGTGACGCCATTTCCGCAACTTACCGTGCACCGGAAGCGTGTTCGAAATAGAGACGTGTGTACAGAATAGTGTTTCTTTATGGTTCGCGGACTCGACTTTTTTTCGGGATAAAAACTAATTGACATCGGAAATTCAATTTCCAAGCAGTCCCCCTTTTCTTTTCTTATTTTTTATATGTTATTATTATTAAACCTGTATTCCGTTACACCCACCGCTTTAGGGGCAGCAGATGGTAAAACAACAAAGCGCACACATAGAGGTCAAGACGTCATCTGATTGAGAATTAAGCTCGTCTTTGACTTCCTACACCAGGTGGTAGACGAGCACTCGGGACAGGTGTGTACACACAGCCTGGTCGACACTCTTAGGAATACATTAACGCGTATCCCCTCCTCGAACCTCATCATATTTATCCCAGGAGTGCCTTTCACAGCATTTCTACTAATAAACATAAATCTGAAATACTTAAGTCACTTTAAAGTGGGAATATCGACAGTTTAGGAAAACAGTAAAAAAAAAAAAAATAGATAAAACACGTCTCTAGCGACGTCGTAAGTTAGAAACGACTTCTCTCCGGTTATGAAATTTAAAATATTACGACGTAAAAAGTGAATACACTACTCGCACGATTATTTTTCAGGCTAATGCCCAGATTAAATGCGAGAAATGTGTCGACTGCAAATAAAAACAGTCATTTAAAACACACCCTATCACTAAGAGAGAGTAAAAAGAGTCCTACCCACGCTTAAGTTGATAATATCGCACACCCTGTCAATGAGAGGGGAGAAAATTAGGCGGGGTATCACATGTAGAATTCCCCATTAGAATCTCCCATGTGGTCCAAGTAAAATGTGGGAGTGAGAATTTGTACGTTAGTTAGATTTTAGTGCCACACATATAGACGTTTTCTCATTAACATATTTGTAACTCGGCGTAGTAGTTGCAAAAGTTATGTTAGATATAATTTAATATTATTACATAATGGTAATTATAGATATCATTCTTTTATCATCAACTATCCGTACGTAAAGTCCGTCGACGTGGGTGAATGGAGAGTTTCTCAACACGGACTTGCCCCGGTCCTAAAGCAACACCTACACCCACGCACAAAAACTCTTGTCCCTCCCAAGTGAAGCATCAATTCACGAGAGGGTCTAATAGCGAGGTAATTAGAAAAACCTAGTCTCAGACTATGTGGGTGTCTGAGAGCGAAAAAAAGGGTGACAAAAACGTCTCCTTGTTCTTGTCGTTAATCCTCCCAAAAGTCACTTAATTGCTTTAGATTTAAATAGATTTTAAAAGAGAACGTACGAATTTTAAAAGAACGATGGATCTTTTACTGAGAATTATCAATAAATCGATTTTATAACTGGGAAAACAAGACTTATTCATTGTATTTTTTTAACTGTGACTCATTTTTCGTATAAACTATAAAAAAATTATTGGTTTCGCATAAGGTCAGTAAACGGACGCGGTGGCTATTAAACAGTGTCCAACATAGAATTTAGAGGGTGATTACGCTCAAGGGCTGATTAGAAACTTTGAGCTGTCCTGTAAAATATTCTAAAAGCAGTCCTCGTTGCCCAATCAAAGGTAGCTCCTACTGGCCCAGAGGGATTTCTCCCGACATCCAGACGGCTCGATCCGCCCCTTAACGCTATATTAGATGGCTTGAACCATTTATATGACCATGCTGTCATATTAAAAATTTTAAATCCGTAATGGTAATAAATTTCAGAAAGATCTTAAACTGATGGTTTTTGCCAGGCTTACGTTTTTCAAATTCAAAGCGCCTCTTTCCCTGATATAATACTTATTGGTTACGGTCGCTGCTGTATGTGACAGCTACCAATAAGAATCGCAGTTTATGTCACGTGCAGGAGGTTCTCCCTCTTGCGAACTTTTATCAGTTTGACGACGACACGTGACAGAAACCCATTTCGTCATAGATTTCCCAATGACGTCATTATGAATATAATTAGCGTAATAATGATATCGGCCAAGTGAAAGTTGTGCAAATATATTTTAAGTTCTCCAAATAAGAGTTAAGAATCAGTTTCTTTTATTAGGGATATGTGATTTTCCTAGAGGTAGAGTTATAGAATGAAATATGAGAAATACAACAGGAATGCATTCCGCATTTTCATTAAATATTAGCGAATCATCTAGAAATACCATCAGAACACTCTTGTGAATCACGTACAGCAGCTGGTTGCGTGACCCTATCGTGACACATACCGTGAATGAATCATATCATCTCCCAACCCTCTTACTGAATCCATTATCCATTGCAGCTGCTCTTCCACATCTCTACTGGACTGAGAGGCACCTCTTGGGATACGAAATCCTAATTACCAGGAAATTCATAAAATATCATTAATATTTTCGTATAAATTGTATTTTTGATGAAAATTTTATTCATGCCGTAAAAGTTTTTTTAATATTAATCTTTTTCTAACGCAATATATTCGAATTACAGTCCCTAAAACTTTTCAGATGCTATTGATTTCTGTATTTCGGATATTTCGAGAGGGTCCTCAATGTTTTATGACAAAAAATTTCGAATGTGTTTATGATGGCTTTTAGACACTTTTTTTCCTCTTTTCCTCCATATTAAGGGGAGCTAAAGGGAGAGATAATTTCCTGTTGCGTCAACGACATGATCGCTGGACCTGAACTGAATGCCGTGATGGACACAGGAAACGGAAGTTAGAATTTTGACCTTCATACTGATCCCTCCTCTCCCAGAAGAGAACTTCCTGGACTATGTATACCCCTTGGCGATATAGGATGAATAGGTAGGTAAAGGAGCCTAGCAACAGCCCCTCCCCATTCGTCGATTTCTCTGGAGTGGAAATCCGAAGATTGTATTGAAACAATTTTTTTTTTACATTTTGAGTTTCGTGTTTGAAACTAATGTGGTAGAATAAGATAAACCAAAATCATCAAGATTAGGAAAAAAAGAATAGTATTCAACCGGTTAAAGATCACTCGTTAAGATATTACCAAGTAAAAATAAAATTTTTTTAATTTTTTAATTATTTTTTCTTAACTATTATTGCTTTCACATCGAAGAAGTAAGGAGAGGAGAATGAAACATTCTATCTTTCTAGATCTAATGATATTTTTCTTAGCTTCTATTTTCGTTCATTTTAACTGAATGGTGCTATATTTGTAGAGCTAGATCGTGTTTACAGAGATTTGGAGTAGCGTTTTGACCAATTTTTAAAAGCGCTTTCGATAAATAGAGTAAATATAGCCATTAAAACTATTTTTTTAAAGAAATTTCGATAAACTAAATTATTTAATAAATAATTTAGAAATATGGAATACGCTTCTTTCTCTAACAGTCTTTTTCTCTTAATTATTTTTAATATTGTGCGCGTGTTCCTACTTGAATTATCGATCTTCAATTAATTTTATGTCGAAACTTAACAGTACGAGTTAAAAGAAAACAATTGTTTCGTAAGCAGCACCTTGAAATGGTTGAAAGTCTTTGAGAGCAATGAAACTTAAGATTTATAACTTAGTAAAGGTTCTTGAACTAGAGATATGTTACAAAACGTCTATTAATAAACTACGACACAATGTCTCAAGAAGAACCAAGCGGCTGGTAGCCGTCAGACGCCGAAGGGGGTCGGTTAGGCCGAGGTGAAAGTTCACCACACACAAGACAGGAACCAGAAACCTCACAGGAAGAGAACGAAACATGTCCATCGGGAAGAAAAGATTTTGAAAGAAGAAAAAAAATTCTAGAAAATGAATATATGAAGTATAAAATATCTATGTAAGGGGCAGCATTTTCCAGCTGCGCGTTGCTGGAGTTACAGATGGGAAGCACGTGGTTGGTCTGACGAGATTAGTATCCAGTTGGAAGAGTAAAAAAAAATTAGACCCTGCCGCTGGGAGTGGGTACAATCGTGTTTTTCACTATTTTATTAATGACCGAGAATTTCGAATTACATTACGTAAAGTCGATTTTTTTTTTTTTTGTTTTGTTTTGCTCAGTCGTTAAGAATGTTGGTTATAAATACTTTTTTTTTTTGTATCTCGAATCTTGACTTTAAATGGATGTTTTACTATTTTGGTATTACCTCTATTACAATGATAGATGCTCGAGCAATGACTTTGTATATAAGAACAGTGGAGAAGTTGTAAATCAAACTGCTACTTAAACAGGAAATAAACACTTAGAAAGAAACAGAAAATTGATAGTTGGTACAAGTTTTTTTCATTAAAATGTTTGTAAAATAAATACACAAAAAAAACTTTTAACGGATCCTAGATGAAATTTGAATGGATCTATTTTTGTCCTTGGCTAAAAAAATAATTTAATTTTTTGTCATCATAAGAGTTTAAAAGATTTTAGTAAGCCAAGTCCTTTATTCAATTCAACCAATTCAGTGAAGAGTGAAGATTCTATTATTTTTGAGATATGATGCATTACATTCAAAAAATAAAGTAATAGGCCTTGCAGAAAAATTATTAAGAGCTATCAAGGAATCATTTTAATTAAATTGCATGTTCTTAGCTATCTTTAATGGTTCATTACGAGATGACAAGTTTTATTTTCACTTTTATTTTTATACTGAAAAAAATTAATGCAGTCAGTAGGCTATTACAGAGAATCTAAGAATAAATGTATAAATATCATAATTTGGTTCTGCTTCGAGAAAGAAAAGAAACTCGCACCAGCAAAATACAATTGTTCCTATTTATTTTTAATTTATAATTGTCATTTCTCTTTCTGTTTGCAGATGTTTAAAGTTACGAAATCATCTCACGGACCACTGACGATAGTTTTCTGTCATACGTTCTCACGGCCTTTGACCTTCTTACCTTTTCTTCTGTCTTCTCGGTCACAACGCCTACTGAACCTGTCTCAATTTTTTTCGTAACTTCTTTTATTTCGTCTTTTGCCACTCATTTACATACAATGCCGTCTGATCGTCCGACTGTGACGTCATTTAGAGAGTTCTTTACGAAGGACGTTGGTGAAAGTTCGTGAAAATGTCAATATAAAACGTTCTTTAAGTATATCTTATACTTCACTATGGTCTATTTTTAATCTCGAGTATTTAACTTAGCCGACTTTTTAATTTATAAGTTGGCACCGTCCCAGCAATTGAATTTTAAACTTGTTCTAGCGTTTTAAAATCCCTGAAGTATTTTTCTTAATTAACTCTGATTACGTATGATTTACCAGTTTAGATAACTAGAAAATTGGTAAATTTGTAAATAGTGGATACATTCCAGTTGGAAAAGCCTATAGACACTATGGCATCTTGAACGGATGACTTACTTGCGACAAGTAGGTTGCGTGATATCGTGTCCAGTTGTTTCCACTTTATCAGTTAGTGATAGAGATCTTATCGTATACTATTCTGTCCATGTTTAATTAATGATAATTTATCGGTTAAATAAATCGCGAATAAACTCAAATTATATACATCTACAACAAATCTAATAAAAGTTCGATATAAGTTTAAAAACTCTATAGATTTTAAACAAAACTTTCGAAAACAACCCGATACACAACTGTTTTTCATTTAAATGTTGTTGTAAAGTGAAAAGTACAAGACCTGGTCCATAAATTTGTTTGCATGGCCTTTCTTATCTCCGACTGATGTCATCTCAGAAAACAGGAGAAGAACCACACGGACAGGAAGAGGGTGTCCTCAGGAAGTCGAGGGTAAACTTACACACCTCCCTAGTGATCTCTATTAAGAAAAACATAGAAGCTACTTTCTAACCGGAATTACGGTATATGAGGAACTTTAAAAGGAAATTAGTTTTGGTTAATAATCTTTTATTACCGCTTGGGATTCAATACGAGTTGTAAAACAATTTTCTTAACTAACTACATCCAATTGTCCTTATCTTTTATCTATGTTTAATAATTTATGTGAAGATGTGTCATATTTTTTTTTCTTTACAAGTAAGACTACAAAAGAAAATTAGAAGTCAGAGAATGTTTATGGCCGGAAACTCGAATCGTGCTTCTTTACGGGAGATATCACCTTTTAAATAAAGTATAAAGCCACATTCATCCTTTCTCCGTATCAGTAGAGGAAGTGTCGAGAGATAGTTAATTTTTGTGTCTTGGGATAGAGATTATTGCTCAGCGACGCGACAGGTGTGGATTGGTGTACCGAGAATATCGAATCTAGTGAGTGTTAGAGAGTTAAATATATTAGTTATAGCTAGAATGAGAGATATAGAAGGTCGAAGTCCCTGTTTATTGAGTAAGATAGATCGCTATTATAGGATAATTATACAAGGATTTCAGCTCCAGCTGAAATTGCCCAAAGTATGATTTTTCAATGAAGTTATTTATCTCTAGAGATACACAAATTGAGAATTTCTTACATGGCTTATCTTTAACATACACACGCGGCTCTTACTTATTACGGTAGCCCAATGCTTCCTATATTGCTTTCTTATGTCGAATTGGAATTTTAATCACCTCTGTGAATTGTGTACTTGGATTTCGAATAAATAGAACTATTTGCAGCATGTGGTCCATCATTCTCCATTAGTTTGGAATCAAAAAGGGCCTCCTTCCGCTTAAATGGCTTGCGGCTGCCAAAGAGTAATGAGTGTAGATGGTTAAAGGTAGAGCAGCTGTTGTTGTCGTGACCTTTAACCCATCTGCTTCAGTCATTTGAACACTGTTGTATGGTTCCTAGGAGAGTTAACCGTGCTTGAAGTGAACATACGACAAGATTACATTTTAATGTTTACTTCAAAATGAAAATTTAGTTTCAACATCTGGATATGATTGAATTAAATATTTTGTAGTAATTACTCTAATCAGGAAAACTGATAAATTCTTATTTTGCTTATTTTTACTTGCAGACAGGAAGTTGAAATATGCTACTTATTCTAGGCATCCGAAAACATATTTTTAAAATAATATTTATTATAGAAATATATATATAAATTTTGCGGTATAATATATATAAATGATAGACGAATAATTAATAAAAATATATATAAAATTAGATCTATAAATTAATCGAAGAATTTCAAATGATAAAGTTATATGTCCAAAAAAATATATTAAAAAAGTCTAATCTGGATATTTAAGACAGTTAATTTAAAGGATATTTAGAAATAAAAAATCAAGAAGGTCAAATTTATCAGTTAGCGGAGAAGAAACAGTTGCGAATAAAGAATACATGACACTCGTGGTATCGGATAAAAACAGTTGCTACTTACCATATAGGAAAAGTCACGAAGTTTGTCAATTAGCGAGAACATCTATCAAACATATTTCGAGCAAGAAAAAAAAAACGTTATTGTATATTCGAGTTTAACACCCTTATTCCAGTAAACAACTGCCCTTACAAAGATGTAAGGAGCCAGAGGTTAAAGGTTATTGTAGGAGATAGGAAATATGGCCACGCGCCACCCACGTGCTACAGAAGCAGATTTATTCCATCTACAGATACTAGTAGCAATTTCGTATTTAGGTTCAAGGGTCGTCTAAACTTCTCTTTTCCTTTTGACTTGGATAATTTGAAAGTTTATGTGGGTTCTCCACCTTACGACCTATACCTCCATTTTGTCTATCTTCACCAAACGGTTTCTGTTTTACACACATTTCCCTAAAGTTAGTAATCGATAGGATGCAACTAAAATAGAATAATTATTTCTGATTAAACCAAAAGTTTTATTTGTATAAAAGAAAGTTGAAATGAAGCATTCAGTCTCTAAAAAATCATTACTGCAAAGAAACTAAAGCTCTTATGTAAGAATAGAAAAACAAGCAAGGAAAGGTAAAGAAAAAAAAATCGAATAATTTATTTAAAATAAAAGCAGTTCAAGAAGAATTTACGAGAGGATCAACCAAATAAGAATTGTTTTTAGACCTAATTGCATTTCAGACTAATGGAGATTCCAGTTTAGATCGGTCATGATCTAAACATCTAATGAGCTCTATTCTCCAAACTGAAACTTTCTAATTGTAAGTATAAAGAGAAAAAGAAAAAAAAAGGAGAAGCACTAGATAATGCCACTAAAGAATTTTGAAGGTTTATTAGCATTCTGATAATATCTACATAAAATATGTGCTTTGTATAAATCAAGTTAAATTATGTTTATATCAACTATTTAAAAAAATTAGTTTTTTAATGCCAGCTTGCACGGAAATTTATTAATTTATAAATTAATATTGATTAAAATCTAAATGTTTAATACCATTTTAATGATTTAAAATGAAAAATTAGATGTTATCATAATTAAAAAAAACGTTTAAAATCGCAAAACATTTCTAATAGATGATATTATCGTAAAAAATTTAATATAAAAGAAATATATATATATATTAAAGTGTTTTGTGTCACGCCATTATTTATTACTTAAAAAGTTACTTTTAGAAAGCATTAAATTTATGGTGAAACTCTTTAACGTTTCACCATAAATTTGTCGTCTAAATTATCTTATTCGTCGATTAAAAAAACTTTAATGATTTTTAGAGATTAATATAAAATATTTATAAATAAAATTACATCCAGTTTAATGAGTCGTGTCTTAAAAGTTTTAATAAGAAAAAAGTTAACAAAGGGATATTGGAGATTTTTTACTGCGTAATAACAAAAGGATTTATGATTAAAAGCATAGTTCAAACAGCACTGACACTTGTCATAATTCATTTGTCGACTCATGCCAACGTTAATTTTTTCACAGATTTTAATTTGAGCCATTTTGACAGAGTCGTTTATGCATCCTCTTTCTTCTTCAGAATAAATTACGCTTTCTTCAATTCTTGCGTCGGAACAGTACTAAGAGATCTAAATTAAAAACAGTGAAAACGTAAAATGTTATCTTTATATCTATCAGATCGATGGTGTAGTTGGTCTATACTCTGCAGTGGTTTTTACAGAAAGTTCGAATGTAATATTCAATATTTTTAAGAGATTTTTTAAAATGGAGTTATAGATATGATTAAATAGGCAACTGGTACGAAGTCTGGTTAACTTTTATCAACAAATTAATGTTTAATCTTTATTCAATGCGCGTGTTGTCCACGCGACTAAAGATCATAGGGTCAAAAGGTCACACAAATGCCAAAATAACAGGGTGAAAAACTAGATAGAGAAACAAACCGTTAGTTAGAGGTTTGCATCTGTCAACTGCTTGGGGATGATCCTGGTGACAAACGAGGTAAACTGTATGTCTGCAATCTAACTAAACATTTACTAATAGTTTGATTGCAGACTCTCGTCTATGAATTAACTGCATAAAATTGCTAGCTACTTCTTATTCCCTTATCCTTAAACTATCTTTTTAACTTTGATAAATCGATATTTACTTTATAAACTTATTTTAGAAATCACTTTGAAAACCTTTCAAACAAATTGCGTAATTAGGAGACTTATTGTCGTTACGGTTTAGATAATAGAAGTTATTACGCGGAAAGTTTTTAGTTTCTTAAAGATACGAAGTTAAATTCATGCAAGGAGATAATAAGAGAGGAAAACTGGCGGATGACAACAACAGAGACTGATAATGAAAAGATAGAGTAAAAGGGGAAAAAAGGGCTGAATAACACTTATTGTAAATAGTTGTTGGATACCATAATCTTATACTAGACCTTCAGTTTAATGAGTATGGATTACAAAAACATAAACAGTCTAATTATAGATGGGTATACGGTATCTCCTCCTATGATCTGTTCTCCTTCAATAAGGGGAGGAAATGGCTTCTTATGATGGATTTTATATTATTAAACGGTACGGAGAGACACGAAACAAGCGGTTTATTTTTAATTTGAATTCATCATAAATATTGCTACAGATTTAGATGTAATTACGTGAACAACTTAAACATTTTCATTCTGATCAATCCTATTTTTGTTCTTCATATCTGATAAGATTCTATCGAAACAAAGAATATGGATGGAATCCAAGACTAAATCCAATATGGTTGCCACAGTTTCTCCCCCTTGCGACTAAGGGAAGAGCTGGGGTCATTCACCCGACCCTGGTAATTAGCCTTTATCCAAGTTTCTTTAGTAGATCCTACCCCTTAAGGGGTCTAATTTTTTGCGCATGGCTTTTCTGGGGTACAGTTGTTGTCTGTCACGCCAAAGAAGGCGCCGCCGCTCTTCTGCACTTTTTTTCCCTTTTGTTAATAATTTGCACGGCCAACACCATTTCCGGTATAATCTACAGTAAAATTAAATTGCTTTTTTACGGCATTTATGGTAATAAATCGACGTACAGATTGCAGAAAAAAACCTGTAAATTTTGAATGTTAAATCTGGTTTTCAAAAAATTTTTCGGAATATATAAACAAACAGTATACATAACAGATTATCAGGCTATTCAAGAAAAGTTCAAGTTTCGAAACAAGTTACATGTATCAGATATTTCGTTGTAGAACCAGAACTTGATAAAAATTTCGATGAATCAAAATCACGTTTCTTAGAAGCGAATCGAATCAACCCTGAAAAATAGAAAATTAATAAAAACAAATTCATAAAATATTAGCAAAAATAAATCGAGTTAATTACGTTATAATTCTTAGTAATTACACAACTTTCGATGTAATTGCGAAACGAGTAGAAATATGTTACAGTAGACGTCACCTAATGAAAGAACTCAAAGTTGCCAAACAAAATTAAATATTATTAATTGCCATTTATTATTTAATATAAAATGAATTAACCTATAATCGTTACAAAAGGAAAAAAAGGAAAGAAAGAATATGGAAGTTGTAAGATCCCTTTTAGTTCTTTCAGATGAGAGCATCTAAAATCAGAATGGAATCGTGTCGATCAAGGATAAATCACGTCGTTACTTCAACACACGAACGCATCTTAGGAGCATCGTTCACATTTATTACGAACTGTGTACGCGCAATGTTTGTTTATTCGATTTTGGCGTTCGTTGAACTCATTCCATTAATGTAGTTATTCTTTTACTAAGTTATCTAGAATAATCATTAATGATTTTCGACCAACACGCAACTCTGACCATCTTCACGCAAGTACCGAGTTTTTCACACCTAAAGACCAAATTAAATCGATAAAACAATAAGGTCAAGCTCTCATTTATCAACTAATCGTGTATGTACGAGAGAGAGTTATTCAGGTGCATAATATGAATAGACCACAAATTAGATTTTTACAAAGTATTTTTACGCTTTAAGTTTCGGATACGACTCGGAGTTATTTATCACGAAGAATCTTTTAAATTTTTTTTCTTACGACGATAAAAGAATTCTTGAATGTGCGCACACATACACAATATAAAAATCACGTTATATTAGTCTTAATCCAATTAATCATTCCTCATCCATTAATCTTTGTTAACAGTGTTTATGACACGTAAACTTGAATTCTACCGTGTCGGTTCTATTTCTCAACGATGCCAACAAGCGCAAAACTGTTATTTTTAAAAAAATTGCAGCAATATTTGCAACGTATTTTCTCATCAAATGCAATATCTGCATATGTATTCGTGCATCATAGTTAAGATAATAATAATAATAATAAAATACAGAAAAAAATCTTTCTTAATTATTAAATTTGTGTCGCTAAATACAATATCAATGGTATAATACAAAAGAAACACGTTTTTCTGGTGTCAATAAAAACGCTAACAGACAAAGAAAGAGGAAAACTGTGTATAATTTTATTAAGAATAAAAAAGTACAGTAATTAAAAAAAAGCTTTAGATATAATTTCTGGGGATGCAGACTTCGTTAAGAGTTTTTTTATTATTATTAATTCAAGAACTCATTTATGAATTCGAATTAAGCATTTCACTAATTAACATAGTTTATACAAAATAAAACAAAAATATATACCGTATATAAAAAAAACTTGCTACTAAAAAAACCGTCTGCAAGAAAGACGGGAGGGAGAAAGAGAACGAAGAAGGGAGAGGGGTAGAAAGACCCCGCCCTCTGTTGTGCGTGATCACACACGCACGAAGTAATTACTCGACGTTCACTGCCCGGGGCTCTTACCTCTGCTACTAATTGTCGAGGTCGACCGACAGGTGGCGTGCGAGTTGCCTTCTACCCTACCTTAGATATGACGTCATTAGGACCGCATGGATATTGGCACCGTTTAGTAGTTTTTTTGTCCGCACGCGCACGCATGAGATCTGCAATTAAACATAAAATTTGCATTGTTGATTTACAGAAAGGAGCCAAAGCTTAGACTATTTATAAGGAGATTTCCTATGAATATATTTTTAATGGAAACTGTAGTCGGTTTGAAATTGTTGATGTCACATCTTGCAATCATTTTACGAAAATAGACCTACGACGTAGTTAGGATGTTTGACACGAGTATGATAAATTATTTAATATTAGATAGAGACACCTACTCCGTCTAAACAAGCTATGGAGGGGTTATGCGGAGGAAATTTAGGGGGAATATAGTGGGAAGAGGCTTTACGCCTCATTTTATCACTCTGGGAGTCTAGTCTGGTGAGTGATGGTGCAATTCGAATGATAAATGATTCCTATAGAGTTAAATTCGAATCTAGAGCGGTGTATGAGATGTGTATTATTTATGATTCTGGCGTAGAATAGCCGAAAACTGAATCTACATTCGATCAGAAATTATACAGTATAAGCCTGTACGGGTTAGTACAGTTTCCCCTTTACCTAACTGTGTTGCCTGGGGCATATAACATTGTTCGATATTTAGTAACGCGAGAGGAAGTAGATGCCACCAAATTGTACACCCGAAGGGTCTCTTAAACAGGAAACAATTCTATTCACCGTTGACTGTGCGTGTCCACTGCTTGGAATTATGGGCTATATCCTATAATTCTACTAAACTACAATCCTCCTGGTAAAAGTTTTTGGTCCCGTAAACATTAAATGTTTAAAAGCAAGATCCGATGCAAAGTATTTCCTCGCTGGATTTCACATCCTGTTTCAAAAATAGTCATGACAAAACTGTTACCGTTTAAGATACAGTACTGTATAGGATACTATTCTCTTTCGATATAGGATGCTGTATTACGTTGCAATTTAAACGCAGCAGGACATAACATATTTTACTAATTATAAACTTATATATCATTTCAGAATCAAATATTTTAATACAGTATTTCGAAAGACAGAATAAGTCGAATTTTACATCATTAACTTCGAAACAATCATCAAACCTTACCTATTACTTTAAATAAAAATACTATGAGGTTCAATATTAAATACAGCATTATTTGTTTCGAAATATAATGTCATTTTCTATTAAAAATCTTTAAAACTTTCTGTAAAGATAGCAAGTTTAAGGATTAAAACATTACACTTTTTTTTTCTTTTCCATGAAGACGTTAATAAAAATGAGAGCGTACAATTTTTTTTTGATGTTTTTCAGATTTGTTTGTTGTTTTAGCCTACTTTTTTGAAGACATACGAGAGCAGCAAATCTATGAACTAATTGTAAAAAAACGAGGTCTGTGTTAGTGGTTTACTAGAATGTCTCGCTAAATATAACAAAAATTTTTCGTGAATAAAAACTATTAAAGATAGCAAGTTTAAGGATTAAAACATTACACTTTTTTTTTCTTTTCCATGAAGAAGTTAATAAAAATGAAAGCGTACAATTTTTACACTTTTTTTTTCTTTTCCATGAAGACGTTAATAAAAATGAGAGCGTACAATTTTTTTTTGATGTTTTTCAGATTTGTTTGTTGTTTTAGCCTACTTTTTTGAAGACATACGAGAGCAGCAAATCTATGAACTAATTGTAAAAAAACGAGGTCTGTGTTAGTGGTTTACTAGAATGCCTCGCTAAATATAACAAAAATTTTTCGTGAATAAAAACTAACAACAGTCGTTACCATATAAAAATTAATTTTCCATGAATATAGGTTTCAGTAGAATAATAAGTAAGGTTGTCTAAATCACGACTATGGCAGACCATGTTTCCGGAATTGGTCTCCTAATAACTTTATAACCAATCAAACTAAATTTAAATATCATAAGAATTATTTTTCTCGAAACAAAGATTGCATCCATTAAAACTACTTTAAAAACTAATGAACAGTGTGTAAACTATTGAGTATTGTAAAGTATTTTTATATTGTAACCCGATATAAATCAAAGGCTACAGTACATTGGGGAGCATTCATTCGTAATGTGTTTTTATCAAGAAGATTGTATGTTCAATTTAAACTAACGTCTAATAACAATAGCAACCCCATTAGTGAGAGAGAGAAACGTCCATGCCCGAAGGGGATTCGAACCAGAACTAAGCAAATAAGAAAAGCCCTCTCACTCTCGACCACCTGGTCGAAGACTAGAGTATTCATTAGTTTTATTACTAACTAAAGAAATAGTATCTTCCATAAAAATTTATTTTGATTACTGTTCTTTCACGAAACTTACTATTTCTAAAATTCAAAAATAAGACTGTAATGCACTTTCATACATAAATTTTACTGTAAACGTCACATATTACGAAACATTATCGATTTATAATCCAATGAATCATATTCACCATTTTTAAAACGACGATTGTTTAACTTTACTAAAATATGAGCTCGATGAGCTCTTGATTAATGTTAACATCAAAGAATAGAAAAGCTACAGGAAACTGTTGCACAACAATAAGAAAAATTCAATATCGGCACTAAATTAAATAAAAAAAATTATTAAAGCATTTTTTTTAATAAAGATATACAGTTACATTAAGAAATGGCAAAACGAGTACAAAGTTGTTTAACAAATAAATCTTTTTTTTCTTATATCTGAAATTTCTTGATGTTTTTCTACATTTTCTATAATTAAAACTAAATCTTCGGTCTTGTTAGCCAAGTTTAAACTTTCCTAATCGTTTCGAAATTCTTTAAAACTTTGATTTTTATTTTATTAGACTTCGAGACAGTCATTTTATTTTGAGAGTTTTGAGACGGTATTGTTTGTTTAGAGTCTATTAATAAAGCTTTCTAAATTGTTATTGCTGACGTTTATTGCATAAACAATCAGTTTATGCAGTTATCTACATGTTTTGCTATCTTTATTGTTATTTGAAAATGCTCTTTAACCTTAAATATATAATTAGAAAAATTTACCATAGAACGATCAAAGTTCTAAATCTTCATTTAACATTCAAAAGGAATATTCTGTAATTAAAAAAACGTTTATAAAATATTTTAATTAAAAAATTTTATAACTTACGATTGCATAGATTGTGTCAAAACAATTCTTCTGTTAGTAGAATGACAACGACTATGCAATCAAAGTAAAATACGTTCGAAATCAAGTTTAATATAAGTTTTGCTTGTCCAGTTTTAAAGCAGAGAGAGTGAATATTCAGAAGAATTGCTTTTTATTAGATTTCAATATAAAGTTTTTGCAAAGCGAAAGACTTTAAACGCACCAAAATTGATATTTCAAAAAGTAATAAAAATAAAGTCGTTCCCCTCCAAGAGACTACTTTTCTCACTTCATTCCGTTATAAATTTTACCAAATACAAGTGAATTTTCTAGATATTTATTTTCGTTCCGAAGAGAATAAGCTAACCAGAACGAATTTCGATGAGGAGGAAAAAAATCACTTTAAAATATCCCTATGTTCACACCACTTCTTTGATGTAAAGAAGATTTATCGGTCAAGTTTTTGAGTTTTCAGAAAGAAAGGTTTAACAGAATGATAAATTTTTAGAATAACTCGATGAAAAAAAAATCGCATGCATCTAAAAATAGAATCAAAATATTAGAATAGATTCATCTTTTAGCGCAATTCTACCAAAAATGGAAGAATAGTTCTTTTTTTTATTTTTAACGTGAAAGGTGGATTATTTTTAAGGAAAATCTAAATTTATTGTAGTTTTTGATAACAGAAAGCTTAACTGAAAATTACAAAAATACAACTATAGCATTTAAAACTCGAGAGAATTCCGAAATTATTTTTTTTTTTTAGTTCAAATGGAATTTTCGAAAAATTATATTTTACAAAAATAAGAATATTTATGATTGAAAGTCTGGACAAACAACAAAAAAATAAAAAATACTATACTATATTTATTTAAACAAAAGAACATTAAGTAATTTTTAATTATTATTTATGAGAGAAAAGTTTAGGATCGGTATGTGCATGGGAACATTAGCCTCTTTTGTAACTCCGGATGGGCTAGTATGCAGCAAAGTAATTTAAGGAAAATTCGAGTATAACAAGTTTTAGTCGAGTTTATAAATCAACAGGGAATCTGTAATTGGTAACGATATCGCATTTCTGGAAAAAATTAAACATTGTTGGAAAGGCAATAGCGGATTTTAAATAGAATCGATAGGAAAACGACCGATAGACTCCTGGAGCGGCAAATTCAGTTGAGCAAATAAACACTTGAAGTTAATTCCACGTGACCCTAGCCAAGACGACAAACATCTGGAACAAATCTGGGACATCCCCAACCTTGCTCCACTTCCGAACATCCTCTCGTCGTCATCCCAGAGTGTTCTTTAATAAGCAACCAAAAACACTACTCGGTTTATTTTCTTGGAGAGAAGAGACGTTGACCTCATCCTAATTTCCCAGAAAGCGACATCGCACGAGTTATCCACGTGACTCCAGAACTGGCAAGTTGCCAGGAAATCGAGCTTCGGTTACCTAGGTGACGTTGGAGCGTGTTTACGATCCCTGACCTTGAAGGTAGGAAGGAGAGGCGCGGAGGGCGTTTCCCTTGCCACAACGCCATCGCGCCAGTTCGTCTGTTATACTTCGCGGGTCGTGAACCGAATGATGAAATCGCTGACGTCACGCATTTTCTGTTTTTCTCAATCTTGCCTTCTAAAACTGTAGCGCCGTAATTAACCGAACCTTTGGGAATGTTGCTAAACAATGTTATATCGGTCGAAGCAAACGGTCAACGACAGCTACTTATATATCGGGTGCTAAAAATAAATTTTACCTTCCACATCTGCCTTTTTCATCACGCCACGTTTAACTCGTGAATACCGTATCTGGCTGACGTCACCGATTTCTGATTCGCATTTTATTTTGCCGGTCGCTAACCGGAATTAGGAGATTAAAAGACTTTCAGAGAGTGAGAGAAAGACAATGGATGGGTTAAAGGACGTCGTGGGTCAGATCACCGTACGCGTGTTATTAACCACCAACGCGCTGTGTTGCTGACCTCCAAGAATTTAGCGGTTAATTTCGTGATAGTTCAAAGGTGTGATTCACGCTTTCGACACCGTCCTCCTTCTTTACATAAAACGGTGGGAATTCTCAAAAAAAATAATACGATTCGTATCGATTACTCAGCAATAAAAACATACAAAAAACGGTAGCGGATCTATTCTGTGACCAATCTATACAAATTATAGAAGAGCTCGTTATATAGAAAAAGCGCGAAACATTGTTTTGATTCAACCATGCGTTATTGCGCTTTAAAAATAAACACGAGGTATCGATCGGGGCCCGGAGGGATATACGGCCTTCGGGCATATTGAACAAGATGACCAAATAGGTACCGAAACGTGCCAATCAGATCGACGTCTGGTGGCCAGAGATTAACAACGACACGTGTTTCGAGAGTAGCAAAAAATTGTACTCCCTTGTTTGTACTGTCTGAGTCACGTTACCCTCCGGGAGGCCACGTGACTCAGTTCCGTGCCGTCACCATGGTGACCATTTACAGTACTTACTGTAAAGCGGGCAGTAGCCCGTCAATCTGTACGAGTGAAGTGAGTCGAAACTTTTGCTAGTATGATTAACTTTGCGTCCAAGCGTACTTTCCCTTCTGTCAGTACTGACTCGCTTTCTCGAATTTAAATTTCCCTTTAACGCCACTATTCGAGTATCTTGAAAATTAATTAAAATACGTAGCGAAAATTAATGGGAATTTCAAACGGAATTTGATATGTTGTCTACCAAACAGTGAATGGTTGTTGGGTAATAACACAGTCCCATTATGTTACTGTAGTAACGAGATACTCAGTATGAATCTAATCAATTTATAGCATAAAAACTATATTGGATGGATGTAATTAATATGAAAAAAGTTAGATTAACATGAACAAAATCCTATAACTTTCCTACACTTCATATCTAAAATCTCATTTAAAAATTTTTACATTTTATAATCCAAGAAAGCTCTGTATTGAAAAATCAAGCATGTCTACACTCGGAATCACAATCTAAAGTGTAAAATATAAAAAATATCTGCATTTTAACTTGGGTTTATGTTTCAATTTTATAGAGAAGTTCATTCTATAATTTGGAAATCTCAGCAGTACTTCAGTACTGAATATTTCTTTAAAAAATAACTCAATACTTTTTAAAAATAAAATAATAATTACACATTTAATGAAATATATTTAAGCATTTGTACTTGAAAAATAAGAATTGCGTAGTAAAGTAGCTATTTATATCCGACATGTCGATTAGTATATATTTTTTCACTTAAATTAGTTTAGCTTCCTGTAAATATAACAAATATTAATATATTTTTAAAGATAATAAATCACTAAATACGAAATCATATTTGTTTTGTTAACGTAAACATTTTGAATATACAACTAAACATTTATTTATAGCATTAACGTAATAGCGACATTCATTTATCCAAAACATTCAATTTCTATTGACAAAAAATTTATTTCTAAAATTTTAAATATACATAAAATTTGCGTAGAATTTATACGATAAAAGTTGCAAATGTATAATTATTAATCTTCACCGTCTAACAATATTGCCTTGAGGTAAGGCGCCCCTTTGAGGGGCCAATTACTCTGGAAAGAGTATTGTTTTAAAAATAGGTCATACATGTTTTCGGCCGCCTCTAGTGCGAACGGATGTGAAACATCTCAAGCGTGGCATTTACTTGTAGTTATATTCTTCAGTTTTATCTCGATTTTAAGTTTGGAATTAACCATTTCCCCTTAGGTTAGCAATTCAACTCTCACCTGCTCTCGTATGACCTAGAAATTTACCTCGATAAAAGCTGCCTTTACAAGCAAATTCTTTCATTAATAAATGCTGCAAGAAAGGCAGGTGACCAATTTAATCAACAATTTTAACAATCGAATGGCAGGAAAATAATACATTAGCAATATTTTTATATTTTAAGTGGAACAGATTAGCGACTGGTTTTTGTATTACTAAATCCATTAGAGTTAAAAAATAAGATTTAAATTGATATTTGAAAACTATTAAATTAGTGATAAAATAAGAATTTAATTAGTTTAATGCACAAAAGTAAGAAAAACAACCCTCCACTTTGAACTACACCAGAGTGAAATAGTGAACTTGGCCACTCTTTAATCAGTGTACCCCGAGGATTACGTTCCTCCTTTCATTTTAAATCAGATAAGTTGTACCCTCCGTACTGTGATCCTCACCTAATCCATTTGTCCAGAACATTCTGACGTCACATCAGCCGGTAGATTTACGATTTTTCCACTACCCGTAGGAGTAACCGGACCCACAGAGAAAAACGCCGACTTTACATTCTGGATTGAAGTAACCGGACCTCCCTTCAATCCTGCCACTCTACTATTTTCATCAATCGTCCCAGAGCAGGACGGGCCATCTGTTGCCGAGAGTGAGGTAGATTTACAACTCCTCTTTCCATATCACCACCGAGTTAATTTAGTATTACTCAGAACGTATCAAGTCGCCAACGTAGAGCTCCAGGCTGTAAAGGTAAAAACACAGATACACACGCATGTACCAGTTAAATTATGAAAATATAATCTTTCGAAAACATCACTTCTCTTCTAATTTTTTCTTATTTCGGTTTTTTCCTCCTCTCTCTCAGGTAGCGGTGAAGAATCTGCAATGCTAACATTGCGAAATGCAATTTTGTAAACTAGAAAGAGTGATGCGATGCTTATTTATTTGTTGTTACAATCAAAAATTTCGAAATCTGCGATGCATTATTTAATACTCTAAAAATACTCTAGAAATCGTGTCGTTCGAAAATAATGTAAGGTGGGAAATGACTGTTTATCCTGGTGTGGATCCGCCAGGAATTGAAAAGAATGTGTACAAATTTTCTGTAAACAGGTTTTTGGTGCCACTAGCAGTGGGCGTTGCCTCGACCTTCATGGTCCGTTTGACCTCCGACCCCACGGGGCTGCGAATTCCCTCCGAAAATAGCATACCCGCCCCTTTTCTTTGGACTTCCCTACCGACGCCTTTCAAGATTTTGATCTGGAAAATGGTTACCAGAACCGAAAAAATTTTAGTTTTATTTTTTACTTAAAAATTATATTAAAGGAGAAGCGGACGAAGAGCCTCGTCTATCCACTCAAAGTTATGAAAAAAATGATAAAGGAGGTCTTTTCATTCCGGACATATTTAACGCGTAATCGACAAGAAAACATAACTTATTCTGTGAAAGAAATAGAAGATAGAGCAGCATAGAAACAGGTTTAAAGGAAAAGAAAATTTGTCGAGTCTATTTATCTGTTCCAATTAGGCCAAGGCTCATGTAGATACGATGTCTATCAATTATTAGACATCATCTTCATTTTAAATGACATCAGGGTCATACTGATCGATTTATAGAAGTCATTCAATTCCATCTAGTGTTTTTGTTGGCAAACTTCTATTTAGGCCTTCATGTAAACATAAACTCCTTTAAAAAGCTGTACTACATACAATGACAGACGGTAGAAAAGGTTTTAATTAATCTCAGATAATTAAGGAGCAACAATAAAAGTTGTTCAATCTTCGATAGAAGAGCTGGATAAACTCATCTTTCAATCTACTAGTGCCCTCTAGTGCAAAATTTTTTTTACTGCATAATATAATATATATATATTTTTTTTTTCGTATTTTCTCATTATCATAACTTATTTGAAGTAAATTAAAAACATTTTAAATTTGAATAAATTAATTAAATTATTTCTTTTAATCTCCTAAAGGAATTTTAACCACTCCCATCCGGTCAAAGAATTTTAAATGAAGGAAAAGAATATAAAAGTTAATTAAATTTGGTAGCGGCTCGATAAAACTTTTATTAAAAATATTTAATACGAAAATATTATTAAATTAGTCAAGCATTAACTTTCCTACGTTGGAGTTTATCGATGCAGTTTTTTCGAAAAAATAAAATCCGATGGAGAGTTAATTAATTAATTAATGTGCTACAAGAAAATTCGAAAAGATAAGAATTTGATCTTAGTATTACGTCATTCGAGTAACCGAAACCGGGCTAGGTTAGGTTTTCGAACGCCGATTGGAGATGCTACGAATACTGTGCATCAGAGCAGTGCAGCGGTAGAATTTATGTACGTCCTTGGTGGGTTAGTGCCATCTGGACTGTTCACGTGACCGAATCCGTATCCGCCGTTGGAGGTGCCACCAAGAGGGGACCGGTCTCTCCAAGGTCGATACGGGCCACACTCCGACCTCATTGGCACCGGATAGTCACGTGGGATCCGTATACCAACACATTTCTTCTTACTAATACGTGTGGATTTGCTTTCGTATTTCGCTAATTACTCCGCATTTTGTTAATGAAAGTCAATAATAATAATTTGGTAAAGAGACCGCTACCAAAACACACTGACGTAATCAGAGCGAATGTGTCTCGCATCAATTTTTTATGACAACCGTAGAAAGTGAATCTAATTACGAAATAAATTACATAAGTAATTATAATTACTTTTTCCCTTTCTTTTTTAAATAACTATGGATCTACTTATGTTAATTTAATATGATAACAGATTATACTTTAAAATTTAATAAAGCAAAATCCATTGGTTATCACCTGACTGAAGTCAAGGTCGAAAGCTATATATGCAATCAGCGTAATTTTTCTTTTATGTACTATTATTATTAATAATTTATAAAATTTTTCATATTATATAATTTATAAATAATATTAGTAAAACTACTGAAACCGTCGGAATCTCTTTTGTGTCCAATCAATCAATCATTATTAAGATAAAATGCTTTATAAATCTTTACGTATTGGTAAATCCTACTGAGCACTTTTGATACGTCCAGTGACAGATGGGATATTTTCTTCCCCTTCATACAGCACCGAGAGTTTCAACTGCCTTTTTACATGCTTAGCAACAATATGTTTCGTTTTTTTTATCTTTTCCTCACCGTGTTTGTTGTTGTTATTATTATTATTTAACAACAAAGCAACGTTACTAAAATTAAGAATTATTTTTTTGCTTTTCTAACTGCGTAATAGGACGACTTGCATAACAAAACGAACTCACACACACATATACACACTGTATGCATTTCAAGGTTATACTGGGAGAATATTTCTAAGTATATTTACAGTAAACTGGTCAGTCAGTTATTAAGATGAAACACGTAGGCCTATAACCTATCGTTCAAGGAGGATAAGTGATGCGGAACGTAGTCGCAACTTGTCAAACGAGTCCGTAAATGATACGTTACGAGTGACAAGGAAAGAGTAAGGTAACCGACTCGCTGTTACACATACGTCTGAAAAAAAAAAAAAAAAAGCTACGACTACATCGCGAATCATAATTTATTAAAAGGCAGAGAAAATCGCATTTTTATGATAACACTGCTTAATTTCAGTTATTGGCTAAGTCGAGAATATGGATTTATACATATATATTTTTTAAGTAATACTAAAAACGTGAGGAATACATTCGATTCGATTCTGGGAACTGTTGTAAAAATGAAAATTATTCTTTCCATGCCGAGATATATAATCATCACCAGTCAGAGTATGTTGTTTCTAAGCTTTTGTTGTCATAAAATACCATAGTCTGCTATACATACGAAATATCAGAAAGTTTTTGTTCATTCAATAGACTGATGTCTATATGAAAATATGAGAGAGGAATGAAGAGTTATGAGTAAATAATAATTAATGGCACATTTCTACAAAAGAAATAGCATAACCAGTCATCACGTTTATTGATTTTGATCTTATCTTCTGCAGAAATCAAAAAAGACTTTTTTTTTTTATCTAAACAGAGAAGAAAATTATAAAGGGAACGTAATTTGTCAGTCGGACGGGAGAAGGAACATTCCAGTTAGATCGATACTATTCCACTTGAATAATGTGGAGATAAAACCGGTCGGATGATGAAATTATCATCGAGATGCCAATCAAAACTAATTGAAACTTGAAATTTCACAGCCAGAAAGCATTATATCACAAAATATAAATGAATATAATAACACACGTGAAACGAAATCTAAATAACGATTGTTTCTTCGATGTATAATCGAATAAAAAGTCGATTTTTAATCGCATTGCAACGAGAAATGCCGATTGTTTGGCAATTTTTGTTCTCCTACGACTGTATTATTCTTTGATATACATATTTCATTCGATGTCAATTAATATCATTTCACCTGTATGACCTTCACTATGACAAGTTCATAAATGGTACATGTCATATGTGGACATCCCGTGAAACGCCAATGGGAGAGCGTCCGGTTTTCATGGCCCCATGGGAACAGAATAGCAATAACGTGACGAAAGGGTGTTGCACCCCTTAACGATCACTGGATAGCAATCGATCTAAAGGATCGTAAAACAAAAACGAAGAATCTGGCGGTAAATATCATTAAAGTTTATAATATTTAAAAATTCGGCAGGAGGATCAGAGACGGGGATACAAAAAAAAGAAAAAAGAACATTGGTCCTGGTTCCTAACCATAATAGTGGAGAGGAGGCTCACATACTTATACAATAGTGGCAAAAAAGTGGTCTGGTTCCTTAAGAAAAGAGAACACTGAGTGACCTTGTAAGAAAGACGAAGAAGGAAAAAAATTCACTTCCGGTGAGACGGTGTTTCTCAAACAACTCCTAGACAAGGGGGACAGGTGTGGGAAAATGTGAAGAGGGACTTCCTGCCATCGTCGTGGTTCGTCCCTCCATCGACAGGTAAGGGGAAAAAACCGCTTTCCCTGCAGGTAAATCACAAATTTAGAGGAGAAGAGGTAGAGATGAGTCTCCTGACCGGAAACTGCAACTTACAATGCCACCTGGCGTTAACATGGGAAGCTGATAAAATTTGACCTTTCTTCGAATCAAGGTTAACCCCACCCTCGATCAGTTGCGTGAATACGGATAAGTAGAACTCGATACGTATAAGTCGTAAGGAGCAGTTTCTCACGGTAAGGTGACGTCAGGTGGCGTGCATTGACAACTTTGAATTTCCGGTTAAAGGTGCGGAAATAGTCTTGAGTTGTTAGATAACGTTCCCAAGACTGTAGGCGAAAACTTCATTTAGGATAATTTAAATTTAGCCCGAGGGATACAATGATAGAGCCCATTATTCATCTACCTTAATGGAGAGTTGGCGGGAATATCTCTAGAAAAAATCCGTAATCAAATTTGTATTTAATGAATTAAACACTCGCCACATACACACACACATGTTCTAATATCAGCTATTCTACATACATCGATATTTTTCCATTACTGGCAATTTTACGACCGTCGTAAAGTTTTTAGTTTTTTCTTTTACTCTCCAAATTTATGATACATTTTTTTGATAATCAGGATATATTTTACTGTTGAACCTTCCAAATTATAGAAATTTTATCGTTCAATATATCATTATTAAGTCTGTCATAAAATTGCATAATATGTTCTCTAATCGTGGAAAAAAGTTTTCATAGCGAGATTTAATTCCCTGCATTTTAAAGGAATGCGCCTATTTTAACAACCTATTATTTTCTTTTATGGAAAAACTAACTGAAAAGATAAGAAAGGAAAAAGAAAGAAACGAGACAGACATTTCTCATTTATAAAAATTCAACATTAGAATAGTCTAACTCTTGAAATAACTGTTCTCATTCTCTTTTACTGCATATGGACCAATTGGAAGTTTATACTATATAAAAATGAACTTGCTGTAATGAATATATGTGGAAATGCATAAAAATATCAAAATTTTTGCTTAAAATAATATAATTTAATGTTAGAATTATAAAATGTTTCTATTTTAAATAAAATTTTCTTTTATTCTCCTCAATACAGATACTGAAAATAAAGAAATATTTTTGGAATTAAGCAATTTTTGAGTGTTTTTTTTTACCTATATGTAGAATCAAATTAATAGAATATACAATATTTTTATTTTTTCTACATTAAAAGTATTGTTAAGCTCAAATATATTAAAATTTTAACAAATAAAAATTTATTATCAATTAAAAATAATGTTTATTTTGTATTTCCTCTCATCTCAATACAGTAAGCATCAAACATTTCTTTATAATGAAAAAAAAATCAGAAAAATTAATGTTTAGATAGCTTTTATGAAATTTCAAAATGTAAAATTCAAATAAATTTAATACATATTTGAAATATTTTAAATCTGATAATTTTAAAAGAAAAAGTGAGTTATATATTTGCTTTTTATAAAAAAATCGCCTTAATATTAATTTATTAGATTGATTCTTAAGATACATGATACGAGAATGTCATTATCATTTCTTAGAAAATAACATGCTTTTGAAGTTTTTTATTATATCATTTATCTCTATTAAAATATTAAATTTAGAGATATATTGTTGCTCAATGTTAAAAAAGAAAAAAAAAAGAACTTAAGTCAGAACGATTATAAATATGGAAATGATTTTGCTAACTCAATTAAAAAAAAAAAAATAAATAATATTAAAATAGTTAGAGGAAAAATCCAATTCAGAACCAAAACAAAAATAATAATAAAAGAAATATATATTTGTTAATATATTCTATGTTTAACTGTAATTAAATCAGGTTTTTTAATGGTATTTTTAAATTTTTATTTGAATTTTTTGTTGTTTTGTAAGATCTATTTTTAGAAACGAGTAGATCTGACAGTAGAAAAGTTTCTATCCGGTAGATCACGTGAAACGCGAAAGGTGGGGCCTCTTTCCATCTTTAGAGATAACAATCGGGGCCATTCTTAGACCCGATTAATCCCCGAGAAACCCTAGGGAAACTTACAAAAACTAGCGAGGGGGAAAAGAAAGAGAAGCTGACCTTGGATCCATCGTCGCTCCTGATCTGTCCAAGGTCTACAGAATAAGAACAATAGATAACCAGATTAGAAAATGGAGAAAGAAATGGGGAAACATTGCCAATTCATTCACAACTTCCATTTAATTCTCTTTTAAAAAAATTATCACGATTACAACATTATGACTGTAAAGATGAACAGACGAATTGGCAAAAACACGCTTAAATTTTAGAATGGATTTTACTACAGACATCGTTTATCATCTTACAAGATCTTAGCATAAAAAAAGTAAATAAAATTACTTAAAAGATCCACAAAGTTTAAATTTTTATTCTAGCTAATAAAAAAGAGTTTATCGAGTCTCGATAAAATTTTCATCGAAGTTAACAAAAATCTACACACACAAACAATAACTTAAGAGTTAACTCAAACGATTTTCATCGTTAATTATTCACTCGCTTTAAAACGAATTTAGAAGTAAATTCGATAAGAGAACATTTAAAGACTGAACTATAAAATCTAATTTTAATCCATTATTAAAACTTTCAAAAATTCATTATTTTGGCTTTTCCAATTCCACTAACTAATAATGCAGTAAACTTGATAAAGACAGTAAATGTTATATAAACAATAATTGTTTTTGTAAACATCGATCTGTCATTTCGTAGAAGCGAATTCGTACAAATGCTTTTGAGATTCTCAAAAAAAGTCCTAAGCACTTTTTTCTATAGAGTAGCGTATATTAAATTTTCATAACCGAAGATGAAAAATAAAATATTTAAAATATATTTGCCAACCATTCCCACATAAGAGAACGTAACGAGAAGTATTAAATATAGTAATTAAAAAACCGAAAACGCCTGGCTAGGTGGCCATTGACACTGATACTCAGCACCTGTTTGACTTATCCGTCGTCCAGATAAAAGTGGGCGGCTGGGAGTACCATTCCCACGGATGTTAGTCCATTCGCCTTTACATCATTAAGGCCGAAGGGCTAAAACGCATCCATATTGTGCAATGTAAGCTGTATTTCCTATCGTAGTGTATCGTAGTTTCGATGTGTCCAATATCCTAGACGGTCGGGTCTGGCCATCTTCAACCCAAATATCTCCCCCTAAAAGTAATTAATCTGGACTACTACGTACTCGACCGTATTGGCGGTAAGGTTTTTTTTTGAATCACGCCTCCACGTTAATGCACCGTGGGAAAGAAGACGTAATTGGAAGTTACCTGGCAGACGATTTCGTGGCCGTGACGTCATTTCACGAGAGTCCAAGGGCGGACACCCGACAAGGACTTCCAATCACTCTTTACACGGCTCAGGGTTAAGTAGGTGAATCGTGACAAATGCGAGCCAGAGGTCGAAATTTTTAAAAATTGAAGGAATTTTTTTAATGTACTGCCAATGTCATTTAAAGGTCCCGTAGGTTTTTCTAGTTATTTATTTATTTTTTTTTTCTACTTGTTTTTTTCTCTTCACGGCAACTCACACAGACGTGAAAACATCCACATTAATTGGAAGACACCAGTAGAAAGACGCCGAAATTCAATGTTTATTATTAGGATTCCCACACTGCCTGTCGCATTTAGCACCAACAAACCAGGCAGCCTGGTATTCCTAATTAAACATTTATATTCACTGCCAAGTAGCTTTTGGAAAACAAGTAAAACAATTAACCACAAATGGACGCTTAGCTTGTCTAGACTGAAGACAAACGACCCAAATAAATTTTCGCTTTTCTGATTAATCACTCCAACAATGGCATTCAATCGGTGACGTAACAGAGGCGCCTGTAGTAATTACTCCAAGATTTCTTTGTTGGAAGAAACGTCAAATTCAAAATGCGAACGGGACCACTTTTCAGCAGATAACATTGTTTCTTATACTCGTAATTAGTCTAAATTACTGGTTGTGACGCCCACTGGATGCGTATGTTTGGCACTTTCACTTTACCATGTTTTGCCGCCAGCATTTGTTCTCTAATGCAACTGAATATATTATGGACAAAAAGCGTTGAAACCAAATATCATACATATTTAAACACTATATTACTATTATTTTTTAAACTGTAAAGGATAATATATCGATTTTAAAGTAGACGAGATCTAGAGATCATCGTTAGTCTAGAGGTCACCTTCTACCTTAAACTTTTAACTCTTTCGTGCTTCTAATGCATTCTCTTGGATTCATTCGATCTTTAATATCAGTCATGTGCACGATAAACTACGTTCCGGTGACTTACCTCGTGTGTCCTTGGAATCTTTTCCACTTCACAAACATGGATCTCTTCTTTTAAAACGATTTCGGCACGTGTCCTTAATGTTCCATTTTTATATCATCCAGTTTATGAATCAGAAACTTTTTTTACTTTGTTACTTTCCTTATAAAATAATGTCGAGTCGTAAATATCTAACAAAAAAAAAGATAATGCGTTCCAGAAATTAATTTTTAATTAATAGATATGTTACATATAAAAAAAAATAATAAATTTGTTAAATATAATTTGGGAACAAAAAGCGACAGGATATGTAATTAAACTTGGTAAATGGTCATTTAAAAAAATTACACGTAGGTCTTCTCGAATGGTGATAAAGATGGGAAGCGGCATTGGGCATGTCACGTGATCGAAGCCCAATTCCGGTCTGGAGGCGACAGGTGTCGTCCGAGCCTCAGGAGTTCCGTTTTATGCAGTCACAAGGTGAATATAAAGTCATGCGGATCTGAAAATAAAATAAAATTTCAATAAATTGGAAATTTGATAACAATACGCCATTATCTAGTAAATGAGTTAGTTATTCTTAGGTATTATGTGGAATTAGGAATTTAACTGAGCGTGTTATTCAATGTAACCTTTAAGGCAATATAAACTAGTTATATATGTTTTAATGGATGAGAAAATGGCGGAAGTTCGAAGACTTCAACGGAGACCAAGCACGAATTTCTCAGAATGGGCGATAGAGGTCGGGCCGAACGGAAGAGGCCCCAAAAGGTTCACTTCGTATTACATAATGGATCGTTTCACACCAACCAGATGGTTCGAAATGCAAACAGATGTGCATCCGAAACTCGGTTCGAAATCTGATGGAAACTACCGACGGACTAGAGAGAAGCGCAAATTCGCGGTACTGTTTTATCAAAATTAAATCTGTTAGTAAATCCCCATAATTTAATTTTTCTGAATTTGGTAACTAGAACCTGGATTTAGCTATGGTAATTTTTTTCAATATTTCATTGCAGTAGAGAGGGTAATATATTAAGAATAATTACGAATCGGTAGAGTTTAAGCGTCGTTTCTGAAGAAACTATAGAAATAATTTGTAGAGTTTCTATATCATTGAACTCTATTTTATTTAAGACCGAATTAAACGAGAAATTCGAGAAGATTAACTCGGGCAGAATTAATGCCAGTGCTCGCCTAAATACAATAAGTGGCATTAATTACAGCCAGTTGGGAAAGATGCGGTCTGTGACCCAACAGTAGGCCTATCTGTATGTAGTTCTAACCACTAATTTGCTATCCAGTCGTCGAGCCGAAAATCATGTTTAAACACCCTGCGGCCCCTCGACCCTCGACCTCATAGCACACCTGTGGGCGGCGGGTGGCAGACTTTAACGCCCTATTCCAATCGTGACCCGTCGGGGTCACACTAAATGGGTGGCGAAAGTCGCCGGGCCCGGAACGGGGGCTATAACACTCTTTTGCCCCATTTTACATCCACAGTTTTTACATCCAACCTAGGATCGGGGAATTTTCAAGGACGCCAACCGGATCTTAGATGATCCTATCCATTGTCATTGCGCTAGTCTTTGTACTTATGGGCGAATTTTGAAGCTTAGACGGTTTTCATCCGATAAACTCCCAATCTCCGAGGGAGAAAATACCCACTAATTATCAGCAGTGTTTATAAAAAGTTCAAAAGACATACAGAAATTAATAAAGCCATAAATCTTGGAATTTTCCTGTCGGAAAAGTGCTGTTTGGTCATCGTTACTGTCGATTCAATAATTAGAAAATTACTCTACTGTTTAACTATAAATTACGACCAATGGAATTTTATTAAGCTTATTTAATGCACAAAAAAAGAAGATACATGGCAAAGAATAATGTTCAAAAAATTAAAATAGCAAGTTTGCGAGACTTTTTCGGGGATGAATTTTGTTCCCCGAAAAAGTTATTTTCTTTATTACAAAAATTTTTCAGAATTGAAAAAACAACTCAGAATAAGATCAGTGCAATTACAATATATTGTTTTTATTGTCCCAATGTTTCGCAAATAATGCAGAATTCTTTTTTAATAACATTGCTATTCAGCCATTTTTCGATCAGTTATTTTAGTATAACATACGATTTTATTTATCACAACGTTAAAGAACTTTTAACAATTTGTCAAAATAGTTTATCTATAATCATACAATTTAAAAATAATAATAATAATAATAATAATAACAAAAAAATAAGTAAATCAGTAGATCTCTCTAAGAAAATATTCTTAAATTAATCCTTTTAAAACGCAAATTATAACAAATATTCATGATCAGTTATAAAATATCTTACAACAATCAGTATTACAATCGTTTTAAACAACGATCATCATCCTATAAACCCTATATAATATTATGACAGCGTCACGTAAAGCGTGTTGTCACAACGAATGAAAGATGAAGAAAAATTACCATCAATTAAACCGATATTTTCAGTAATTTAAACTTTATTTTTAATTATGTTAGCCGGGAGACGAAAAAAACGAGAAATTAATTACGAATTTGTTAAAGATTTCGAATCGTGACTACACGTGGAAGATCATTTACGTAAGATTCCAAATATACACGATTAAAGCTATCATATTACAAATGAAAGTAATGATCTTCCAGGTACGAAGTCGAAAACAGGAGCAGATTATATCACAAACGGAATTAACGCTCGTTAATCTGATGTGATGTAATTTGAGCCACTATGTAGTCGAGTGAAAATTTAAGATATTGTTCTTTTTTTTCACCTTCGATATTCTTATAAAAATTAAAAAATAGCGTGTTAAAGAAAGCTATTTTCCGGTGTCCAGCTGTTCCTGACCTCCGGTCTGGCTAACGAGCCACAAATCTTCGCCACCACACCTGTCCTCACCTGGAAGGCAAAACGAGAAAACGTGCTTCGAAGGTCATTAAATAGCGTAACGAGAAAAAATTTTTTCATTAATAAATTTTAAATAAATCGTAAATGTTTCGAAAGTCAATCTACATTAACGCGTCTGGATAGAAAGAGATGGTATATAATATAGAGTTTAGACCTTGAAAATTTCTATATTTTTGTACCACTGCATTCAAGGTTTAATAAAAATTGGAAAGAGAATCTCCAACTGAGGTTTGCGCTATACTGAAATATTATCTTGACGTTCTTCCTGTTATATAACGTGCTGGGCATCTACACTCCCTCCTGTTTCGAAGGTTACAAGAGTGAATGTCCTGCTTAGGACTTTTTCTTGGAACGGAAAGGATGATAATTTGTAAAGTTTCTTTGCGCAGTGAATTACACGTAGACAAACAGGCTTGGATTATTTCTTAGAGTGGGTCGTGACCGTCAATGATTAAGGCCATGCAAACAATGCAAACAATAAGCAATTAAATAAGGAGCATGAATAAAGTAACAGAAATAATACGAGGATGATTTATTTATATAATTTTTTTTTATTTTTTTTCCTTCATCGGAGTAGATAGATAACTGAATAAGATAACGCGAAAATATAGAAAAGCTGATGAAATAAGGGAGAGAGAGAAAGAAGAAAAAAAACAACTCGGCTAAACAAACTATATAACAATTGCTACGTTTTACTTATGAAATCCTGGATTTACGAGTAGCTGACGATAATGACAAAGTAGGAGTGAAATAAAGGAGAAAAGGATTTTTACTTGGCGTGACAAAATTGCGTGATGTATCCAGTATGCGGAAGATACACTCAGAAGATGGTGATTGGATCTGATGACTTAAATAGTTCTTCCCATCCACGTGGATCCTCACAGAATTACTGCAGAGCAGAAAGAAAATTACTGAGGATAACAGAACCTTTATCATAAATAAAACAGAGAATGACAAACACATACAGGTCTTCTTTCAGTTTGTAAAGAAAGCTATTTTGATTAGGACTATTCTACTTTCAAGAAAGCGCATGAAGTTCTTTTTTTATACAGGAATTTTTATACCTCTTTTCTCCTCCATCTACTTCCATTAGTTTCTTCGTGATCAGAAAAGCAATTAGATACATTCAACTTCTAATAGGATTGAAATATGTACTTTGATTAAATCACTCTTTAATGTTTTATAATCGAAATTTTTAAGTAATTAAACAAAGAAACTAAGCATTTTTGCATTAATAAAATTCGTGCAGAATGCTAAACTAAGACACCCGATAAACTATCTCTATATTTATTAAAAGAATTAAACTTAACTGTCAAAAACATTTTTTAAACAATAAAAGAGGAAAATTCACACTCTCAATGCTTTTCAACCGGTCAAAACCTCATTACATTTTAATCAGAAGAGCTGCTTTTTTGTGAAAACATAAAAAGTATCCTCAAAACTATAGGCTAATTGGCAAAGTAACATTAAAACAGTTAGCATTTTACCAGTAAATATAATGATGTTGTATTGAAGAAAGGAGCGCGCACACACACACTCGCCTGCAGCAGAAAAGGGAAAAAAAGTTGAAAAATTGGAATAGATTAGCCAGTCGTACTTTATTTCTCTCGCTCTAAAATTGAAAGTTAATTAGAAAAGAAAATTCGGTATTAAACCATTTTATAACGCAGCGAATTACGTAATTCAAATGATGTTTCGGTTTATGATCTACCCTTAAGCAAGAAAAATTGACTGCGGTACGTCTACTAAAATAGGTTTTTCTTAAATTACTTATAAATGAATTTAATTACGTTTATTGTAGATAAATTACATAAAATTGGTATACAAACTGAAGAGAAAAACTCAAGATATAATCTTCCAGCACGATATCAGCATTTTTCCTAAGCTGTTTTAATGTCTTTAATACAGAAAAGAGTCATTTAAATAGTTGCAGAGTTACTTCAAGGTGAACAGAATGTACAAGCTGGAGTAATCTCGACCGACATCTAATATTCCATGGAATGCCTTAAGATAACAGCATTTGTCAATTTAGACTAACATGGTCTTTTACTGCTCAATCGTTAAAAAAAAAAAGAACTTCGAAAATAATTTTAAATAATAAACGATGCTTCATTTTCCCATGTTTTGTTTCTTTTCTTTCCCTCTCTAGAATATTTGCGTGTTTGTATAACATATCAAGTAAGAATTTATGAGCTATTATAGTCTTTTAACTTACATCGTTCGGTAAAGAGTATTAATTTTGTTACGCAAGTTAAACATCCGGCGCAGGAGAAAAAAAAAAAAAAAAAAATTAATTTTGTTACGCAAGTTAAACATCCGGCGCAGAAAAAAAAAAAAAAAAAAGAAACTCGTTTCGGGAGAAAAATCCTCACAGAAACGAATTGGAATAATTCCAGATGGGATGTCATCATTATAAAATGACTTCTCTTTTGACTTTTCTCAGCATCTCCAACGGCACTAACTGTTATTGCGATACGGCGGGCACGCCCGCCTCGAACCAATCCTCGCTCCATCCTCGTATTCGGAGGAAAAAGGGCTCGCTAGAACCTCCATATTTTCGCGTAATAAAAAAAAAAAAAAAAACACGTATTACTACTTCGGGATGGCCGCAAAAGAATTTCTTCACGCGTTAGAAAAACATAATTAAGATGCTTTTGTTGCTCGGAAAAATCCTTATTAAATCATTCGTCGTAATTGCCAATTTATGTTTAATTCGTAGGTATATTTCCACTTTGTCTTCGAGAACCGTAATGAGGGGCATTACGGAACGTCTTGCGCCAGTTAATTAAAACATTTTACATATATACGAAGAATTACGTTAATGATAGAGCCCTCTTTAATCTCCCAGTTATACTTTTGTATTGTTCTCACCTGTTAAAATATGCAATGAAGTTAATTGAGTCTTTACAAGACTCAATTAGACAAACCTTTAATTATAATGCCTTTTTTAAAGCTCACAGCTGTAATTTTTAGTTTGTACTCGAGGAAAACGGTTCAAGGTGAAGCGGAGATTTTTGTTTGTCACATAAATGATAGATAGCGAAAACCCCCAAATAAAATCCAGTTTTTCTTTTCAAACTGTTAAAATTGTTACAGTTTTTTTCCTGTGCCTCTCGCGTATCATAAATTATTTTTTTTATCTAACAAAAATTCGATAATGTAAACTTACTGGAAGAGGTTAACGCGAAGAATAATCTTCGGCTTGCATATTCCATTTTGATAAGTGCGATTCAGACAGTGTTCTTTCTAAATTTCAGTTCTAGAAATTACGAGGGAGAGTGACCCATATCATATCTTAAAAACCTAACTGTAAGTCCAAATTCAATGATCAGTAACCAAAACCATTTGATTTTTGAAGCAAATCGACGAACAAAGCGATTTACGTGATCAATTACTGTTAGAAATGGAAGCAAAGAATGTTTTTTCATTCATTCTTTTTTTTTCCTTTTTAAAAACATTCGTTGCTCCGGTTGATTTTAGTTCATTTGTTTTCATGATGGAATGAAACAATTTCGTCGTCTCCCAGAGACTATTACGTTCCAGATTAAAGACTTAAGCAATAAAAAAAATTCCTAAATATTAAAATATATAGTTTTTACTTTATTTCTCGGATAAAATTTATTTTTAGCAACCATCTATTTCTACAAACGTTAAAAAAAGCGAAGTTGGTATTAATCAAAAAAAACGTTTGAACCATTTTTTTATTCCGATCCGCTTATAAATTTATCCGTACGAGAGAGAAAAAGCAATGAAAAATCGGAATTTTTTTTAGTTATAATTACTACAACTAAACTTACTAAAGTATATTAACTTTCAAATTTAAGTTTAAAAGTTTCTCTTCAGCATTCGTTGGTAACGGTATCTTTTTATGCATTTCTACACACATAATTATGAGATTAAACGTACCCGTTTCGCTCTTTTATCTATAATAATAATAATAAAAAAATATCCCACGACAAATTATTAATAATCTTCATTCTCATATCAGCAGAATATTAGCTTTATTGTCACGCTTCTGAGGGTATATTACGAAAGACATAATTGCCAATTGTTACTTTCGGATTACCTTCTCTTCCAACCTAATTTATGAACATTCCCCAAGGTGAAACAAATCATCCGATTAGCGATAGTTTTTCAAACCAGAAAAAAGAAAAACATCGATATATATATATATATATATATACAGAAAGTTCTCACAAAAAAAAAAAATCTCAGATGTCCCTAAGAGGAATGACAAAAACGTGTAACTGTAGAGTAAACAAATTGCTGATTTATTAAAGTAGACAGTTATCAGCGTATGTTTAAAATAAGTTTCGATCAGATTAATATAATGAACACAAATTCGTTTTTTATTTTTTACTCATAAAATTTGAAAAAAATAAACAGTAAAAAAGTTATGCGAACTCTACTTATCCTTGTATACAACACTACAACGACTTGACAGAATATTTACAGATTATTATCGTTTTTCGAGTAGTTTATAAGAGGAATATGTCGAGTTACTTCGATTTATTGAAGAAAATTTTAGTTACGACTAATTAATTCATATAAGAAACTTTTAAATTAATTTTCCTAACTCGAAAAATGAATTTTAATAAATTTTATATTCTTTCAAGCATTAACTAGAAAATTAAAATACTTTAAAACAATTTTTAATTATTTATGAAAAACGTCCATGGAAAAAATGGCTGATTTTTTTTAATTTAGTTATTATTTTCGAGATTGCAAATTAAAAAGCACGAGTTCAGAGATGCTCTATACAATCACGTGACAAAACACATCTTCCATTCATTTATATCGTTCTGAACTTATCATCATTTTCATCATCAGACTTACATAATAAAACAATAAATTCTAAAAATAAGCAATGAAACAAGCCAGCTCTGACGTAAATTTAGACTGGAACAAGCCAACATTTCAAGAATTTACTTCCTTTTTAAAGCAGAATATATGTTTATAATTTCCTGGCAGAATCTAGCTGATGGAAAAACATTCTGTTTGGGGACCAAATCAAACTAGGAAAACAGTTTCGATCCGCTAGTTGTTTAAACATGGAAAGCAAAGTTAAAATACTATTTTCAAACCCTATTAAAACTCTCTCAAAGGCAAGAAAATTTGCTTACATATAAGTTCTAGTAGAAACTGATTTATAGTTTGAATGGCTGCCATCTTTTTCAAAATGGCCGATCGAATTAGAAGCCATATTTTTTTATACAAAGGGCTATCAATCTAATCCGAATTCCGTTCGAACTAAGCCAAAATTATTCAAATTAGCTAGAATATGCAATTTGTTTACTTAATAAGATTAACCAAACACAAAAACAAATCTCTGCTATGATAAAATTTTGATGTAAAGTACATTAATTAATAACTAAAATATTTAATCATGCTTACGATATACTTATGTTAAAGAAATAATTACAAGAGATAAATCGCATATTGTACCAAAATTATCGTATTTATTCGATTTAATGAAGTTTATAGGCAAATTTCTATAAAGTTATTATTAATAGACACACACGAATTTTTGGAACCATTCAAGATGGATGTAACCAAAAATACTCTCGTTAATTTTATTAGTTTTTATCATTTAGAAGCAAATTTATGAAGTTTTATGCATTCTTTAAAATTTTTTAATTTCTGATGGCATACATAACAGAATAACATTATTTTATAATTGTGTCATTAAAATATTAATTTTTTCGATCGTATAATAATATAAAATATCCTATCGATAAGAAAGTGCTGAACGGTGTTCTTCATTCTTTGCTTTAATAATAAAAATAGTTTATATACACAATTCAAACTTAACATCTATATGAAAAACTGCGTAATAAGAGATTTTTTTTTAACTGCTTAAATTTATAAACTTGCTAAAAATACTGAAGCGATTGTTTTGGTACTCTATTTATCAGCATTGGGAATTTACGGTCTTGTTTATCAACAGCTTTTTTCTGGAAGTTTTTCTATCCGTTTAACCAAAATTTAATGTTTAAAAGACAAAAATTTATTCTTCCATATAGAAAAAAAAAAAAAATTAATGCGACGAATTCAAAAACCAAGTAAAGAAAATATCAAAATGTCAATGAACTTATATATACGTATAAAAAAAAAAAAAAAAAAAAAAAAAAACTTAGATTTATATCGGAAGTCTAAACAAAGTGTTTTAAGAGAATTCAACTCGTTACTTTGACAACTGGCCAGCAATAATAAAATAAAACTAATTAAAAATACTCTAGCAACGAGAACATTTGCACGAATGTTTCCAGTTTATTTACTAAATAATAATAGTATATTAAAGAGTTATAAATTTTGCAATTCTGTTTTTTGTGTAATTATCAGTACAGTTTATGGTCTTTTAAAATAGAAAAAGTTGGTGAGATAGTGTGCCAACAAACTCGACATTTTAAAACATTTACTTTAGTTTGGGAATCGCCACGGGTTAGCGAATATCTCCGTCCATGTTCTATGGCACAACAGATAAAGAATCAAAGTGATGAAAACTTTATGAAGTTGTCAAGAGGCCAATAAAAGTTGCAAACTAATAAAGAATTATTTGACGTCATCGGCAGAAAATACAGAAAAACTACCAATAAACATTTCAACCTTAAAAGATTTATTTATTGAAAGTGTTTGTAGAAAAAACAGTGCGCAGAGGGTTACGTAAGCAAACACGGTGACTCGAGAGATTGGCCACTTTCTAAAAATAGAACGAGGAAAGCACAATAATAAGTAAGAAGTATCGAGACGGTTCGAGAACTGATATAGCAATAAAAACTGCAAATCGAATTTTTTTATAAAAACAAGTTGGGGTACCTCCATGCAAATTTCCACCCCCAAAGGCAATGGCAGCCACCTCAGGTTACCATGACTACCAGGCTGACGGTTCCATTCGGGTCACGTGCACAATCAGCCACTGCGAGAGTAATCACGTCACCTGCTAGCATTTTCGTATCCGTTGTTACCGGAAATCCGGTCGCATTATGCTACAACATTCTAACCGATTAAACGATAAGGTTATTCAAAAATATATCTAATGATTTTAGAAACATTTTCTCGGTAACTTTACTGAACGTCTCACTCTCCGCTTTAATCTTCCGATTTAAAGGATGGAGATGATCGAAAAGGGAGATAAAAGCTCACGTATACAATTTATATGGGGAGAGGTAATGCCGTAGACAATAGGGAATATTCTGTCTTATCTCTGTCCACATTAAATTCGCCGAGTTTAATGTTCTCGGCAAAATGGCGAGAAACTAAATGATGGTAATCAGATTTAGACGTTGGGGTCTAGCTACTCAAAATTTCATTTGTTATAGTTATGGCACCCGAAAACTTATTTCCAAACTCGGTGCAGTCGCGCGTGACAGGTGAGACCTTGACCCACCCCCAGTTCCTCATTACCTATACCGAGGAATCGTGAAGGTAGCGCCCTCCCAGCCCGGGTGGCTTTATGTCAAAACTAAGCATTCTGTCACTGTATCTATAGCGTTTCCGGGCCTCAAAATATTTTCTCTCCGAGTTATAAAAATTTACGGCCTTTTCCTAACGCTCTTTCCATCTCTACATACATTAAAAGTATAATCAACTTTCTGCAGGGCGCGGTTAGTCCAATAACTTCCCAGCGAAAATTTATAATCGAATTTTCAGATTTCCTAACTTTAACGGCGCAGAACGACTAGTAAAACTGATTTTAACAGGAGACAGTTTGGAAAAATCTCTTTTGATACGGTTAGATCTACTAATTCTGGAAAATTTAATTTAACTCTTATTATTTTAAATTGCCTTACAGTCTCATTAGAAGTCGCAACAATAATTTTTCAATTTAATTTCGACGAAAAGGGTAAAGAAATTTAATCAAATTAGTCCCGTCGATAATTGTATAAGAGAATTAATTTTGCACCAGTTTTACTTCCGAATTTTAAAGAAAAATTCAATACTACTAGAATATATAATGAGCTGCTGTTTATTCTCAAAACGAAAATGATCTCCAATGGGAAAAAATACACAAGATTAGTTATAACTCCTCCTGAATGCGATCATCGCTCTGTAAAATGGCTTTAGCATTTTATAAAGAAAAATGAGTTTCTTACTTTTCTTTTAGAACAACATTTGCAACAAAGAAAGTAAACACATTATCAAAATTAATTTATGTTTTCTCTTTTCGTATTAATTCAGTTCTTTTTTTAAATATATATATTTTAAATTAAATGCTTTGCATTTATGCAAGATATCCCATTTTTTTCAGCGCTATATTTTGAGTTATTCCAAATCAAGTGACTTAAGGTCACTTGATATGGTTCGACTCTCTTCAATTTTGTTAAAACTTTGTGTAAATACGTACACAGGTTTCAAAGAAAGCTGTGCAAAATTTCAGTTCAAGAAATAGTATGGTTGAGGCATCAGAGCTTTTCTTGATGGAAATCGTTCGGTGTAACGTAAATTCAATCACCAATAATTTTCAAAGTTTCAAATACGACTGTTGCATAATCATAACACCTAGCATTCTGAATCTTTGTAAACTTCTTCAGTTTTTTGTGTTAAATCCAAAAATTCTGTTATCAAAAGGTCAAATTAACCAATGCTTGAGAACAAATATCTCAATATTTCATACTTTAAATTTAATTTTTACTGTCATTATTGGAAAGAGCAGATTCTGAACTACAGGAATAATAGTTTTCCAGTTTTGAGTCTCGAAGTTCTTCAAAATTAGGCCATTTGATATGGAATGACCCTTTTCCATGTTTGTAAAAATATTTTATCTGTGATAAAAAAAATCTACTTCCATTAAATATTGATTTATTTGTAAAGTAAAAACTTCAAATTATTGAAAATATAAGAATTTCAGAATTCCCCTGGGGGATTGAGGAGCACAAGTTGGGATCATTGATCTATATGTTATTAAACAAATTTTGTTCAGTATTGCTACTTTAGAAAGTCATCGAAGCGTTTCTGTATCCATTCAGTTTTGTATTTTTCCATTACTGAAAAATGACAGACGAGCAATCTATTAAAGTTTTAAATTAAAAATAAACTTAACGGAACATATAGTTTAGGGATGAGGCGTTAAGTTTCAAAGTTTAAGATGGAGAGAGTTTTTCCGAAGTCCACCAGATCCATTTGAGACAAACACCACGGCGAAAGGGATGAAACGAGAGACAATAAATAGACCTTATCTTTTTCACCGTATCGCACTCCAGGACCCAACTTGTTTTTGACACCAGATTTTTCTATCTAGAAGGATAACCTAGGAATATATCACCATCTATTTTACAAAAAACACCAACGTTGCAAGAACTGATGTTTATCTTTCTATATACAGTATATAAACGTGTGCTATTTAAAAAAAAAAAGAATAAATGCCTCTCTTCTTTTAGCGCATTGAATTTTTTTCTATAATTAATTCCTATCGCGAAAAAGATCGTTAACATAAAGAAAAAAAACAGGTAAAAAAGAAAAATTTAAGGAAAGATGTCGAATTATGCTGTAACAATACACTAAACAACTTTAATTTTCACAATGCAACTCAGGCAAACTTTCCAGGAAGCTTAATCACAATTTGATGCGTTTCCAATTTTTCTTTTTCTAGTTATATATCCCCAGGAATTCGCAACCAGTTTGCCATTTCGGAGTAGAAATCGAAAACAAGGGTAACTGCCAACTTTAAGATTTAAAACCTCTCGAAGATCGATTTTTCCTTTCATTGAAGAATTCGCGTGGAATCGGGATGTTTTTTTCAAATTAATATTTTTGGAATAAATAATCACGAGTTAAAAATAATAATAATATAAAAAAAGTTGAATGCAACCCATTCGTCTTTCGAAAGCGACCAAAAGAATCCGGAACAGGATCCAGAATTTTAAGAAAGGATAAAATTAGCAATTAAATTCAACGTTAAGCAAAACTTTTTTTTTATTTAGAATTTACTTAAGCTTTTAAAATTAAAAAATAAAAAATAAAAATTACACAGAGGACTCGGGAATATGAGAAAATGGAGTAAGAAACGTATTTTTAGCCAAGCAATTACGTCAGACTACCTGGTAATATTATCTGACACCTAACTCGGCAACTTTATTAATGACTTAGCGACAAACCCCCGGGATAAACGCGTGCCTTAGATTGTCGCCTTCATTGTCTGAAAATCATTCCCATCTCTATCTCACCCCCGGGGAACAACGTAATCTCTCGTCTCCTTACCGCCGACTCCTAATCTCAAACTGCATTAACCTTCGGGCTAATTGCCAGTCCGTTTGCCGAAACCTAGCATTTTGAATCCCGATCCATCTGCAAAATAGGCGCAATACAGGTCGGCAGCTGCACATATATAGTATATATATTATTTTTTTTATAAATTTTTTTAGTTAGGAATAATTTCCGTAACAGTTAGTCCCATATCCGTTGCGGCAGGTGTTTTTAACGTGTCTTTACATTACAAATAAAAAAAAAAAAGAAAAACAAGCAGAGCGCCCAAAGGGTGACGCCCGCCACCTAGTGTAGCTTCTCAGAAGTAGTGACAACTGCGTCATTGGCGACAAGTTGAAAGACCGCGTTTTCTGCAGCAAACTACTACATATACAGGTATTAAGCTGATTACTAGTTCAAATATAGCTAAAGTTGGCATATCATTATTCAGACACGACTTCAGTCGTAATATATATACATGTGTGTTTTTTTTGCGGCACATTTCAAAGATCGAAAAGTAATGAAAAAATATTGCTTTAATTCAATGCAGTAATTACGATATTATCGAACTATAACGTAGTAAATTACTAAATTATCGAGCGTGTTTGGTAAGGGGTGACGTCACGGATGAATGAAATCTATTCTTGGGAATGTCAACACCGTTTAAATTTGTTGAATTTCGACTACCATTCGTTTCGAAGAAAAATATTTACTGTTAGAAGCCGCGCTTGGTCGAAATTATTTTCCTCATAGCGTTAAAGCACTTTCTATAGCCAACAACTCGTATGCGATTCGATTTTATTTTTTTAAATAGTTTTTCGTAATTTCAAAGTAGTTTTACTTTTAAACGCTCGTATAATATCGAACATGGTAGATGTGATGGCTCTAGAGGAGCATAAGCAGTGAGGAGAAGCGTAAAGAAACAAAATAAAAAAAGGGGCGCGATTATTCCGCCCGATGGTCGCCACACAATCCCTTAAAAATCTCCCCCTTTCCCGATAATGACGTTATTCCAATCAAACATGCACGAAGCACACGTCCCCGAGCAGTCACGCATGCAGAAAAGGAGCCAACTGCTACCACCGAGCATCTTGGCAGTTATAGAGAATGACCACTGGATGAGGGGGCTGCTCGGTAGCCATTCAAACGACTGCTAGGCACGTGTTATCTTAGCCATTGGAGTCGACAAGAACGTTATGATCGCATGACGAAAATGCCGCACGCTGAAGAATAAAAATGGGGGGAAGCCGAAGAGATGGGAGAGGACCAGGGAGCGGTGATTCAATCAATGCACGTAGAGCTTCCAGACTAATCAGGTCTCTGAACTGCGTTGGAGATTTTAAATTAAACAGGCTGAATCAGAATGACTCAACCATGCCCGCAGGAGTTTGACAGGTTTCCGATACGACGGACGGTTTAGGGGCAAAGGGTCTTCTCTTCCAGTCGTCATTAAAAGACCGCCATTTCCATTGGCGGAAAAGAAACCCATTCTGCCGCCATGTGCAGAAAGATAACCTGTTTACCAATTTCATATTCTTCTTTAATACTCTTAACCTAATAAAAGTTTCTAAGCAAACCATGCCAATTTTGTATAATTCAAACATATTGGATATTTCTCTGCAATGCACCGATGATGTGCAGAAAAATATCATATAGGAAAAAATATTGCAATGGCGTTTCTATCATGCGATCCAGTTTCGATTATGAAAAGTTTCGAAACTAAAAGTTGATAACAATGACCAGAGGATATATAATATCGGCAAATCAGCACGTCATAAATTTTACATGCACTTTTTTATATCGGTGGTCTTTTTTATGACTCATAAATGGAATCAGCCATATCCTATATTTTATTGTTGGAATATTCATTTTAGACAGCCGTGTTATATCAAAGACCCGCTCTCGGAGTTAATGGTAATGAAAGCCAAAATTAGAATCGACAGGGCAACGATTCTGGTAAAAAAATTTCAACTATTTATAATGGGATTTTCAGCTGCTGAGCCGAAATAGCTTTCAACCAATGACGCACCGTTCTACCAATTATAATATAACCTAAGATCTACAGCTGCTGTTGTAACGAAGGTGAGTACATCCCCACCGAGGGGAGGAGGAGGAGGAGAAGGAAAAGAGGTAGGGTAGCAGCTTTCATTCATCCATTCCCCCTATTTCCCTCTGGCTACTTGAATGAAGCGAGGTTGACAATGGCAGAGATGTGGTTGTTAAGACCAACCCAGTTTACTATTCACAGGAAGATGGGACATCGGATTTTGGAAAGGGATTAAGAACGGCTTCTCCCCTACTTTGGGATGGAACCAACGTGGCGCTGTTCCGTCAATTTCAATAAGGTTCTCCTCTTTCATTCAGGGAACTGTGTGCCCAAGAGCATTGTGTCAATGGAAGAGAAACCAGTCTGTAACAGACCCTATACGGGATGACAAATGCGGAAGGAAAATGTTACGAGTTGTCCCCAAAGAGCCAATTGGGTTCCAAAATGTTTAAAATATTGAGATTATAATCCATTTCGATATTAATTATGTGCTAAAGACATGAAATACTATATAAATCATTCAAGCATACATTTTACTGGGACCTCACTCTAATATTCCAAGTTAAAACAAGTAGATGTAAGAAGTTTCTTATAGGACTTATCCTTTCAATGTATTATACCAACAGATCATCAATTATCAATGAAACAATGATATCCACCCGGGAAATCAACCATTTCCTCAACCCTATGAGACCAGAAGATAGATGTAGCATTATATTAACGTCAAATCCCAAGAGTAACATTACTTATTACGTACAACACTCTAGTCAGATGTACGATGCATCATTTACTGCTGACTAACTTTTTAACCGAAATTATTATCCGATGACGTCATATGCGTAATACGGCAGTCCCAACTAATGCCAACGTAGATTTAAAACCACGGTAATAGGAGATGGAATTTTTTTCTATACCAAATTCGCGAGAAACCAGCATCTCTGGAAACACTATACTACTTAGACTATTGGTACAATAATTGGGTGCCCGAAATTCTCGGGGGTGAAAGGTCAACCATCCATCAACAGACTCCATCACGCTCCTTCGTGACCCATTGCGCGCGTCACCGGAAGTAACCGGATGCTCAGTCACGTACTATCCTGGAGCGAAAGAGGAGAAGGAGATCCGTTCTCTCTCAGGTTATAGAGTAAAAGGGCATCTACCAACCTGCATTTCAAAATTAAAAAAAGGGAAGAATTTGAAATGTTTACATCTCTATATTTATTTGTTTAATAATAATCGGATGAAACTTAAAACTTGTCTTTTTTTCGTCACTTATTTTTATATTCAATAGTACCACACACTGTCTGATACAGTGAGTCACAACTTTGTTTTGATAATATTAAGAAGCAATCTAGAATGCAACACATTACGTTTTTTTGTTTTTATTATTTATGCTATCAGATTAAAATGTTCACCTCACGCCATAACGTAATAAAATTATTTCAAAGATGTCACGACCTTGAAGGGACAACAACCAGCATCTAGTAAAACTGAATTATATTCTGCCGCGATACAAAACACAATACAAGTTATGCGGGCTCAAGGTTTAATTCTCATAGATATTATTTTAACAGAAGGTATACCACCCGACCCATATTGCCATACTTTCTAAGAAAGAAGTAAAGGTCAAGGAGAAACCTTTTGTTTCCTAGCCGCTTGACCTTAATGAACTTGAAACCATTAAATATATCCATTTAGCACTTTACTTAGACATTAGTTCAAGGTTTCGAAATTTTCAAAAATATGATGATAACTCCATCTGGATTCGGAAAATGGAAACTTTAAAAAACAGAGGGGTGAAAAACATTAAATCGTTAGATAATACGCTATATTCGGTTCCTCACAAAATGTTAAAAGAAAAGTTTGACTGTGATTTACAAGATATATAGATAGAAGCCATAATAAAAATTTGAACTTAAAAGGAATTTGTACAAATCCAAGAATTTCTGTGATGTCAAAAGTGAGACTAACTGGAAGATAAATGTTCCATTTGTGAGAAGAGAGAATTGAAAACAAGAAATGAGAAAATGCTTCAGGCGATAGGCGCACGAATAATAGACGATTTTACAAAGAGAGTTTTCCGTACCCGAGGGTCAGAGGGCATCAAAGGACCGCTGGAAAGTAGCTGTCAGGTAGTAGTTCAATTTTTCATACGTTAAAATGCTCTAAAATGGAAAAGACCTAAATATATATCCCTAGCGGGCGCTAATTAACATTCCTTATTGAAGCTAAGATATGATCTAAGCTGTTGTTAATACTTATAAAATGCTTACATTTCGATTTAGATTATTTCTGACAAGATTTATTTCTGTATTTTACAGTTTCGTTAACTTTTTTTTTAGTCTGTCTCCCAGTGCTACTGCCCTTAGGATATTTCTGGGTTACTTCGGGGAAAGTGAGCACCGGACATCCTAATGACGTCATCGCTAGGGAAGAGACAAGAGACACTTTGTTTGAAATGGTCCTCATCGCCCTATTTTCCCACGCTTGGTATCTTTCTGTTCTCATCCATGTTTTGAGTAGAGAACGCATCTCCCGTTTTATCCTTTCCGTATACTACCTAGTAATATTCTCAACAAGTTGAACTATTGTATTACTCAATATATCTATAGTAATAATTTTAAAAAGCGAATATGAACGGCAACAGAATTCTTTCATTATATTGTCTGTAAAATATTCCATTGAAAAATCTCTAAACAGCAAATTATTCTTCATTCTTAAAAGAGATTCACGTCTCTACAATCGACCCTTAACGATTTTTCTCCTCTCTTCATTGTAGACTATTGAATAATATATAGAAAATAATTCTCTAATAATTTACATTTCTCAAAGCTAAAAAACTTTGGTAAAAATTGAAGGTTAAAAAAAATCGGTAATTTTATTACATATCATGTTTATCCATCTTGTTATTTTATACTCGAAGGATTTTGAAAAGAATAACGAAATATAAATAATGCTAGTTTATTCTAAAACGTACTGTATTGCATTTTAGATGAGTATGTTGCCGCAAGCACAATTTTAAAAACAGTACACATATGAAACGTAATGATATTTGTTGTTTCTGAAAAGATACGTAACAGGTTGCAATCGGGATTGAAACGTGCGTGCTTCGTACGATTCCGTGCGTCATCCAAGTTTTAGTCACTGCAATGAGAATGCGTGATTCATCACTAAGGTATGGAGAATAATCATACATAGCAGTTTCCTTTCATCGATACTTATATACACTTCTACGTTTTCATTACAGAGGAATTAAATTTGCAATATTATAATTAAGCAATTTCACGGTTTGTTTCAAATTCGGAATCGCCACGAAATGAAATTTCGGAAACGGTAAGTTATTTACAGCAGAACAACCGAGGTAGAAATTTATTCTTCTTTTTTCCATTCTAAATTTTCTCAATGGAACCAAGATTGGGAATGTCAATCGCAACTGGAAAGCACATCATTCAAGTCCCACAATAGTTTTTAAAGTTAGGAATATCGTTTGAATCGCTAGGACCTCTGGGGTGAGTTATTCAACCATTGAAGAATGGGCAGATCCTGCATGAGGTATCACATGGGCGCTCCCCCGAAGTTGCAGAGAGAGAGAATTTCTTTAATTCAAATCATCAAGAATGGTTCTATTGTTGGTTTTGTTCCGCTTTATAATTATTTTCTCTAAGAATCGAGTTTCGAATAAGATAAAATAGAGAACGGAGTTAATAAATATGCAAACATTTTTTTTTTTGAAATCACGTTTTTGAATTGGAATTGTGTTCGTAGTTTGATGACATTGACCATACATCCCAGAGGGTCGAAATCTCATGCCAACCCATCTCCTCAGCCTCCGCCTATCTCGAGTGCAAAACATTCAGGACTATTTATTTGTACCGCTCAAAGCGGCCACTTCGACCCGAAGGTAAACGATTTTAGGGAAAAGTAGATTATACGAAATACTAGAGAAAACGCAGATAACATCCGACAGCTGAGAAAACACATCTGAGCAGCTGCTGGTCAGTTAGCTAGCGGAGGGAAGTCATTTTCCCACGATCAGCTATCGGTAATGCGATACCATCCGCCATTACTACCGGACATCACCATGGCAACGCTCGATACATAATAAGCGTGCGCATCATTTAGAAAGCCAGCTCATCATTCTCCAAAATGACATATTTGCTTCCGCTCAACGGCGCGCGTTATAAAACAGCAGTTGGCACAGGTACTGTTTTGGAGTCTTTTATATTCGCAACCAATGGGTAATTTGAACTCCGAAAATCATTTTTAAAAGAACAAACAGAATGAACGTAACACGACCCTCACTATTGGATTTCGTAGGAAAAGTAATGTTTCGAGGAAATTCTCCGGTCTCCCTTAATTTGCCCAACAATCCCATCCCTAACGAAACCCTCCCAATTTGAGAAATACAGCCAATCAGCAGTGCTCCGCTGGCTACAAATCACGGTTTATTGTCATCCAAGTGGTTCTCCCGACCACTCCAATGAATCGAGAGACATCTGGCAGAGACAGGGGACCATGCTTCTCTTTCTCTTTTCTGAATCTGAACAGTCGACTTCAATAATAAAAAAAAATCCTCCACGTCTCCCAATAAATATTTATGAATCAATCTTTTTAATGTTCGTTTAAAAAATTTTCCATCTTTAATTTCCCTTGTTGGTCATATAATATAACATTTTTACTTATACACTTTGATAAGTTTATAGTTTCGATCAGCAATCAGAGAAGCAGATGCGTAGAGCATCGAGTTACTTACTCTAAGAGGAGTTCGGTTAAAACGCGTGGCTGACTTCTTTCGAAATTTAATAGGTAACGTACAGTATTCATCTACGAAATGAGAGATGCTAAACGTAAAAACGATGAAAAATACTTAACGTGACGAAAGATATCAATATTATGAATGCCCAAAATAAAAGTTACTCTGAGAAAAGATCTCATGCTAACATATAACACTAATTTAAACCATACTGTCAGACAGAATAATGGTTGACATTCTTCAATAGTAGGTTCTCGGTGGTGAATGACAGAACCTGTGGTGTATATATAAGAGTAACCACCAGGTGTTTAGCCGATAAGCTAAACGATGTTTGATGAGCTTTCCTCACCTTGACCCCTTTGTAATAGTGCATGGATTATGGAACACCTGCCCTAAAGATTCAAGGACAAGCATTCAATACTATTATTTAGGAGCAAAGTAATAGATTATGAGATGATCGTGTTGCAACGCTTTAAATTTCCCATAAAGCGTCACTATTTTTATCGAAACTGTATTATTTTTTATAGAAAAAGCCTGCTATTCTTATTAATATATCCCTTAAAGGTGTGGCAACCAATTCTCCCTACTTAACCTAGTCCCAATTCCCCCGTTGTGTCCTTCTGCAACGACTGACATTCTTAATTTACAAACTAATTATTTCATGGACATTTTTCACTGGCCAACTAAAATTGCTATTATATATCAATCGACGAATCTCGAGCCACTAAACTATTAAATATAAAACGATGGAGATGACATCATTCAATTTTTAGAAGCAATTTCGAATCAAGAGGATTAGCGGCATTTTTATGCACGACCACCCCGAAACTACATTTCTGATTGGAAAACCATGTTCTTAGGAATGTAGTTAGAAGGGCCTCGGCTGGCTCAATAATGGTAAATGTATGTTAGGACTGCAGAACCCTGTCAACGATGCATTTACCTTCATAATTCTATACCCTTAGGGATGAGGCCAACATCATAAAGAAAACTTTACACGGACGATAAGTAATGTTGTAAAAATGCCCTTCCTAACCTAACTAGCTAATAAATACTTGAAATTCTTTTCAGACAAGTATTTATTTATATAAATTAAACCAATCGCCAACGTCTGAATTTATACGATATGGTCAGACATTCTGCGAAAATAATTCGATCTCGAAATCGAATTTGATCATTTTTAAAGATTTATAAATTCCGAGAACAAAATACAAATTAATGGAAATTCTGATTTGCAGCACAGGATTATCCTTTAATCGCATTCAATTTTAGCGAAACTGTTAAACAATGAAGACTGTCCAGGATTGATAAGAGCTTTAAACACAATCCATTCTTACTGGCCTTTAATGATGACGTCAATTACGACTTTCGCCAAACAGTCCAAGCTATAAAATTTTCCCGAATTGTTTAGAAATTTAGTAACAACCAATGGCGACAAGGTGTTCTTGATTTGATTATCAGATAGTTGGTACGTGGTTTGAAATAAACCGATAACTTAATAAGGAGATTATTATTGTAAATTAATTAGGAGAAACAAATGATGCAGACGACTTTAAGTAACTTCGAATTATTAGGGATTTAATTTATCCGGAAAAAAGAAAAACTAATTTTTCATTTATTTTGCCTTTTCCCAAGATTATTACAGCGCTTTAAAATCTCCATATTTTCCGTATGACGATATTAACCAAAGTTTTAAAATCGAAAAATTACTGTTATAACGCTTATACCCGAAAAAAAAGATATCATGAACCAAGCATATGTAGATTAACGAATTATTATTCACTACTCAAGGTGTTTATGAAATGAAAGTGACTCATAAATAATGAATCACTACTTCAATTAAAAAAAGAAAAAATTTGTTGCAGAACACGAACATCTGATCGTTCACAAAGACGCCATTTTGGGATTTATCCCATGTCAGATTAGAGAATGCGCAGTTGGATACTGATGGGATCTACTGGTGCATAGTTCCTGCATAAGCTAAAATCTAGATATATGCTTTTTTTCCCTCCCCTTTTCTAGGCATTTCCTGTGCTAGAGAATCTGTTGTAAGATTATCCACCGTAGAATGTAACGCGGGTTCTTACTTCAAGGAAAAAAACAAACAATTTTTGACTCACAGTTTTATAAATAGGTAAACTTAATTCAGATATAATTTTCAGAAACCATGCTGGAATATATTTCGCGGGGAGGTGTGTTCATTTAGCGTTTTCTATAGGTTTATATAAAGAGTAGAAATGATTTAGTTACTGTTTATTCAGGTTGTGTCAACGTTAGGATATGGGAGTGCACAATCTCTTAACGTTCAGGGAAGGGGAATGCTTCAGTGCACACGCCATTTGTTTAGACAGGTGGGTCATACTAAAAAACAGACCCTATTAAAAAGTGTTTTAGGATTACTTTCTTCGGCGGCCATATATGAATTTTCAGATATTCAAGGACATTTATTTCCCACCCATCTTATCCTCCAAGTACTGTGTAAATAAAATAATACTAGACTGAGATATTATAGCACATTAATTAAACCGAAACGAACAAATTAGATTTAATTCTGACCCATTATTAAACAACTCTATAGGGTAGAAATAAGTCCAAGGTTAATACCGATGGATTTTAGGGGAGATGGGCGGTCCCTTATACTCATCCATCATAGCTCCTGTGACAAGGACGACAATTTTCAATCCCAGGACCCCCAAAAATTCCTATGTACGATATACAGAAGAAAAATGTAATTGCTATCCTCCGTCCATCTATCGTTGGATGCTCATTTTATCCAATAGCAATTTTACTGATTGCGTAAAAAATTTACACTTTCTTCCAGATTCGCATTACCAAAATTTAGATCTAAGCTTTAGATTGTAAACTATTATACAGTATTCAAAACGCGCCCTGATATAGATGAAAATAATAAAAACAAAAGAAAAGCAACCGTAATGATTGTATTACATGGTTAATCCATGCAAAAATCTTATAAGAAAAAAAAGAATATTTGAATAGTGCAGAAATAATCAGAAATTTCAATAAGCTTAAAAGTTTCAATATGAAGAAAAACTTTCTTAAAGTAAATACTTTAATATAAAAGTAACGGACAGGGTAGCTCCATCTAGTGAACATAAGATGAATCAAAATATTATTTTTAAAATCTTAATGTGGACAGTAGACGAATTTAAAGAACTAAATAATTATTTGATAATAGTTGATAGCTTTCAAAGCTAGTTATTTTCAATTAGCATCCAAAAGAGTCCGTAAAATAATAATTTATCTTTTGAATGTTTATTAATATTCTTAACTGTAAAGCATTTTCGATTTTTTTTTTTAAATTTAATCCAGTAAAATGATATTTTTATAAGAACTTACTCAAATAAACTTTGAGTAAGTTTTTATAAAAATAACATTTTATTGCATTAAAATAATTTCTCAATATTTAAAAATTATTTAAAAAATTTCTGAAATTTGAAAAAATATTTTCATAAATTTAAATTTTCATTTAAAATAATCATTTCATTATATGGATAATTTAAAATTTTGCAATTGAAAAAAAGATAATTAATTTTAAAAAAATATATTTCTGGAATGAACTGTACGACATAAGATGGCGCCACTATACAGTTAACAAAATAAATCAATTCATTCATTCAAACGTAAAGTAATCCAAACAATTAATTTACGTTTACTTTTTGCAGCAGCAATTCACTATTTAATAAACACTAAATTAGAATTTTCCGTCAAAAACAAAATCCTAAAAAAAATTAAGAATTTTAACTTTGTTATTCACTACCAGATGGCACCATTTGATGGCATACTTCGTTACTTCAGTTTCCAAGACAACGCAACGAGAGCCAAAGATAAATGAATTTAGTTAACTGATTGATCGGATTTATCTTAAAATTAATTAACCAGCTTTTAAGACATTATCAATTTATTTTAAAATATTTCAAGGTCATTTCATCCAACTTTTGATAAAATTTTAATTAATAATATTCAGCAAAGATGCAAACTCAAAAGTAATCGAAACTATATAAATTTTGTTATTTCACTTTGCATTTTTCATCTTGAACTATTTTAAAAACATTTATTATAGCATTTCGAATAATATTTTTTAATAAAATAAAAAAATTAAATACTCATATTTATAAAGATATTGGATTAATACGGATTATAATTAATATTATATAGAACTCTACATGACATTATATGTACACCTTGTACACTAACCCTAATTCATTAAAGGAAACGAAAATACCGTACTCTTTTAAATGACCTTGACTTACATTTAATATTCATTCGCTAGAGGGCGACGCGATCATCAAAAAATTTCGATTAAACATTTTTTTATAAAATATCTTCGAATCAATCAATGGCACAGTTAGAAATTTAGTAAAGGGGTGCAACTAAAAAAATATTAAAAAATATTGAATGATGTTTAAATAAAACTGCAACGCAAAAATATAAAAAAAATATGTTTTATATATTTTATTGAATATAATTGATTTATATCAACCGAATGTATTTTATAAATGATAATTACTGAAAAAAAGACAAATCACAGCACAAATATAAGTAACAGGGAGTGTAACTGCTCCCTTGCACTCCCTGGCAGCGCCACTGCTTCGATTAAATCATATTTTAAAATTTTGGTTAACATAAAATACATTTTTTATATTTTTGAAGTAATAAGAGATAAAATAAGTATTTATATCTAAAGATCTTAATTTAAAATCAACAGAAATTTTTGTTTCTTATAATTTTTTTTTTTTTTGGTCCAATCTAAATTAGAAATATCAATTTATATTGATAAATTATGTTCTTATAGTTAGCTCTCTATCGTTTTGAAAATTAAATGCTGTATTGTTAGATTTTATACACATTTAGTTATTGTTCCATTAGATTGTAATCATACATTTCATTTAAATCGTGCAATTTCTGAATACTGTATATAAATTGTAGCATGGATATAATTAATTTCTAACTTTCGTAATATTAATTCTATATGAAAGCAATATATTGATATATCTTATTTAAGATTTAAATTAAATATCTATACAAACAATAAAATTTTGCAATAAATCATTAAGTATTAGAAAAATTCTAGAATAAGTGTTTATATGAATTTTAAGAATTCAGGAAAAGAAAGGAAAATAATTTTATTTGTTCTCCATATTCACGAAGTGAAGCGTGTCTAATCAAAACGATTTTTTGAACAATACAAATTATATTAATAATTTTTTAAACAAAGATATTTATTTTTTAAATATGTTTGAACATTAATACGAACTCTATTAATTATAATAGAAAACATCTTTTAAATTCAAATTTAAATCATTAACTTCTCTCATATTATGGATTATAATTGTAAATATTCATCATTTCTATTAAATTAACTATATAAAAGGAAAATTGCATAAAATATTTTATAATCATAACTTTATAAATGTATCGGTATGCTTATAGCTGGATGAGCGACTGCTCTATAGAGAATTGATTATACAATCGATAGAGAATCAGCTTCGGAATTCACAGCCTTTGTCATTGAATGACTATGTTACAACGTAAAAATGCAGACAAAATTCAGCTAACTGTATACGTAAAAATACAGTACTGTATACTGTATGTTTTTCACTTATTAAATATATATATTTTAAATCTTTGCAGAGTTTTGTAACCAAATATTTGCATATAATTTATTTTTTGCCAATATGATTACAGTGTTACATTTTCTGTCTTATCTATTTTATGACTTCACAGTTTATAAGATAACACGAATAAACGAACTAGCTGCTGCAAATAAATAATGGATTAAACATAACAGCTTGATATCTACAGTACATACAAATTAAACTACAGTATTAATAGTTATTGTATATGAAAAACTATAATCATGATAATTTCGATTTTAAAAACTTCTATAGAGTTCTATTAATAAGAGAACACTACATTATACTAACTACAGAAAATCATTAATAGGAAACTTGATAAATTTTGTATTTTATTTCTTTAGTAATTCAATAAATATTTATAAAATATTATTATAATTTTTGTACTTTTCTTATAGTTTATAAAAGTTTAATTGATTTATATTAAAAATTTCGAATATAAGCTGCAAACAATAGCATTATATTATTTCCATGGTTTGCTCCAAATTCATCGTTATGCACGAATACAGCGAACGATCAGAATTTTATGTTATTAATATCTAACAACAAATCTAATCAAAAGCTGCTTAATTGTTATTATTTAAATACTGTATTAAAATTTTAGCTATTAGTTTAATTTTTAAAACAAAGATCCCTAAAATATTTCCATCATAAAATGAAAAAAAAATTATTTAATTAAATATTATATCGTTAATATCTCAATACGATTAACATTATTTACAATTAAATCAGAAGCGACAAAAGTGATGATTTGTATTCTATAACAGGACTAATACCTAAAGAATTTTAAAAAGTTATGTAATTTGTAAATTCATGAGAGAATACCGTATTTATAAATTCTTTGAAAAATGGCAACATTATAAAACTCTTCCCCAAGGAAAGTTTGAGGTCACGTGCCTATGCGAATTCCATCGATCGTTGACGCATTCCTAAGGTCGTCATGACAACATTTCTAAGAACATTGCGCAAGTTGCGGAATGCCACGTTTTAAATCCGCGATTAAACAAAGATAATTATTTAATTGTATGCTTTTGTTCTTCGTGCCCAAATACTGGTAATCACGTGATTAGCAGAGAAAGGAAAGAGTACGACGACTCAGTATGGGGTCGACGTCCGAGGACAAAAAAAATACACGCGCTCACAAAACAACTATTTTTAAAAATATTTCCTTTTTAATTAATATAAGCGGAAACAAAAAGTTACAGTACAGTATTGAATTTATAACTTCCTCCATCAATAAATATATTTGATTTTTTAAGGAAATCTAACATTTGTTTTAATAAAACTTATGATCATTTTTTAGGTAGTTACAGAAAAAATATTCTTCTTAAACAATTATACGTTTATTTCGAGTATTTTTACCGTTAAACACATCGGAATATTCAAATGAACAAAAAAAGCCCATCCGCCTTTGTTATGTAAAGGAATGCGGAGCGAAAAACTTGACCCAAAGATCTCTACTGTCAACAAAATTGATAAAATAAACATTTGAATCCTTACCTGCCGATTCCAAAAATAAAAAAATAAAAAATAGCTTAAAATGTTAATCCCACAAGCTTGGTTAACAAACATATCTCTTCCGTCAACACGAGTCAGCCTCCTGACTGTCACATGAAACGAGGTCATGTTTTAAGAACAAAGGAAGTGACTGACACATTCACTCCCGCCATCTCTTTGTTCCCCCGCCTGTAATCACGTGTTTAATATTGGCTAAGTCGATTGGTTAAATTCGAATAATTTCGTGATGTCATTTACTTCTAAACTTTTATTGGGTTATGAATAATCTTATGTCGTGACGTATTTTTGATATTTATGTTTGGTTGGATTTACGATTTGTCTTTAAATTACGTCATAGAAAAATTTTGTTCCATTGGCCTTGAAGATTGAATAAGTCACATGATAGATTCTGCAATACCTTATTGGTTAGTCGACGAAAACGTGTACAGTACTATACTTCTGACAGAGGATACGCCATAGCGGAAACTTTTTAAGTTTATATGGTTTAGTACTGATTAGGTAAGTAAGTTTATTGCTGTGAAAGGCTAATGTTTTTATATATATAACAAAATTTTTAAAGATCTGAATAGCTGAGTAAAATCAGAATTTACTATTATGGTAAAAAATGGATTTTTTAAAACAATTTATCTTGGCATTTTTTACAATAGACCGTAAATCGAAAATTTTAAAATAATTTGCATATAAATATATAGATAATTTTTAAAGCATATTTCCAATATTTTCAGCTATTATAAAGACCTGTTGGTTCTACAACAGTAATCATTTATGTTTTAATTAAAGATTCATCGTGCTTATATGTTGTTTATATCGGTCTTTTTACTGCTATGTTCATTGAGATAATCGCAGATGATGATCAATGATGAATGCAATTGTATAGAGGTTGTATTAATTTGATAAATTGAAATTGGTTTTTTAGTTCTTGTTGATTTTTGAATTGTGCTTGTATAATTACTACATAATTTGTTTTTCAAATTTTCATACAATAATTTAGAACATGAAATCACTTAATCAAGATATTAAGATTGAAATGATTCATCATTATATCCTGTTTCTTTAGAACTAATTAATTATTAGTCTTGCCAGTTTAATTTTTAAATTTATTTATGGAAATTTTCTTGACTTTTGGGTATATATTTTTTCTATTTTTGTTTATATTTAATATTTAATTAACATATATTTTTTCTTTAAATAAAATAGATTTCATATTATAATCCTGTTTGTATTCCTTATTAATTAATTTTATTATTTATCCTATAATATACAGAAATTGTTTTAAAATTATATTTATTTACTTTCAGTAATTGCAGTGACTTGGCTTTAATTGATTTTGCTTGATTTATACTTGGAAATTGGAATGCAAGATACTACATATATCAAATTAAGATCTAGGTTTTCCTATCTTCCAGATCATCTATAAAATTTGTCTTCTATGAAATAAATTTGCCTAGAAAAATTAGGATAAAAATTTATATTGACTTAGCAAAACAGGTTTGTTTAGGTTTTAACATTCTTGAAAATCTTAAATTAAAAATTTACAGTTAAATAATAATACGGTTTTGGAATTTTTTTTATTTACTAAAAATATGAATCAGTTATGAAACATAAATTTGTTAATAAATAAATCAGTTATAAAAATAAATTTTTTATAATTTTAGTTTATGCAAGATTGGTTTATGCAACAATGTATCTAAATTTTATTAGTATTGATTACATTTTTAATTTTTCTCTCCTATCTTATATTTTACATACTTTTTAATTTAAAAATATTAATTTACAAGTTTGATTTGGGCTTTGAATTAAAAAATGCAAAAAAGTTTTATTAATTTAGGGAAAAATTTATTATAATTTAGCCATAACATTCAAAACATATTTATATAAAATGTTATTGAATAAGAATAATTTAGTTTATAGGAATTACTTATTCAATTATCATAATATTTTCAGTTCATTTTAAGGACTATCCATTGCCATTATTTAGATTTATATAAATACTGTAGCTTAGTTACATAAGTAATATATAAAACAACAACCAAAAATTTTAAAAGTTCTTATTAAATATTTATTTTAACTTTAATATTTTAAAATTGATAAGTGCATTTCTGGAATTTTATAACTCATTTAATGTTGCATAGTCATTTACTATCATAAATTCAATAGTGTTTAAATATATTCTAAGCTTTTAAAACTACTAAATGTATTAATTTTATGTAGAATAATTTCTTTTAACCTTATTGAGAGAATGATTGGTATATAATATAATTTCCTTTTTGGTATAATACTACTACCTTATCCATAGAACTGAATAAGTTAACATTGCATAAATGTGATTGAGAAGATGAGGGACAGTTCTTCTCATATAATTGAAATAGTTGCTATAGCATTGTTGGAATTATATGTTTATATAAATGTTTTCTTTTCCATGACAAATTAAGTCATTACTTATAAAGAATTTTTCTTCCATAATTGTAAAATAGAAAAAAATTGTTTTGACTTTGTAACTTTGATTTTTAGACTATCAGCTAATTTTTGTTTCGATTGATTTAGTAGTACTGCTGTTGTAGTGCGGTTGGAATAGTGACTATAATGCCATAAATATCAAGAAAGATTTCTTAATTGCTCTATTTCCTGATATCTCAAATATAATCAATATATCATATGTAATCTTGTATATAATCAATATATGTGGTTCTAGCGTAAAAATAGTTACTGCATATGCTCTTTACCATTGCAACTCGTTTGAACATGAAGGCACCAATTAAATTATTTACTGTTTTTTAATAATTGTAGCTCAACTTTTTTAATTCATTATTTTTAAAAATATTAACCAAATACTGTATACGTCTGATTAAGCGCATATTAGCATAATACCCAAATACTTTGCAATAATAAATCTAATGTAGATCTGAAAATATAGGTCTGTATTTCTGGTTTATTATTTACTCTTGTAAATCAATATATGTGGTTATAATACATGTAAACAGTGTATATATAATATGTTAATAACAATTTACTTTATAAATTGAAAATAAAATACTGGACTTTTGATGTATAAAGTGCATATTTCATTTACCTTTGGCAGTATGTAGAAATACACACAACAATGGTAGTGATTTACTGTCAGGTTATCTTGAAATAGATTATATAGACTATAGTTTTATGTACAGTACAGTCGATTCTCGTTATTCGCGGTAGTTATGTTCTGTAAATTTTTTGCGAGAAATACACACAACAATGGTAGTGATTTACTGTCAGGTTATCTTGAAATAGACTATATAGACTATAGTTTCATGTACAGTCGATTCTCGTTATTCGCGGTAGTTACGTTCTGTAAATTTTTTGCAAATACTGAACCATTATGCCTATGGAAAATATAGAGTTTTAGGTCCCTGTGAACCTTTCTTCCCAACATTTTCATCCTTCGTTTTATGTTAGTAGTCGAATACACGAATATAGAATCCGCGAATAACGAGAATCGACTTACCTCTTTTATTGTTGTTATTTAAGTATTAGCTGTATGAAATAACAAACTACTTTTCGATATATCGTATTTTTACACTTTAAACGATCATTAGGTCAGCGAACCGGTTGTTGAATTATTTGAATCTCAACACTAAATTTATTTCAATATTTATAGTTTCACAAACATGAAAATCCGAAAGCGCTGACAATTTTTTAAGAAAAATCTTAAGTTTAGATACTTTTCTAGACATCTAACAGAAAAATCTATTTTGGATGTCGTGGCGTGGATGTGTTCATTGTTGCACGGATGAAAAAAGTTTTAAAACTAATGATAGCGATATAAAAATCATGTCGAGGGCCGCACAAAAGAATGCGAGAGCCCGCAGATTGGTCAGGCTTGTTTTAGACAATGCCCTAAATGTTTTAACGGATCGTTTTTAATTAATTACGAAGCTTAATAATAATTTCAAAAATTTTATATATAATATAATCATTTCTTTAAGATTTTTAATAAGATTGTATATACTTGGAAGAATTTATCGGATACAAAAGATTTCCTTAATGAACTAAAATTTGAAATTCTTATTCTTTTTATTATTTTCAATGAAAATATTCGATTTTCTGTGTGTGGATTTGACGTATTCATTGCCTAACTCGGGTGAGCAACCTGTGGGCCGCATTCGCTTTGCTTGCGCCGCATAAAATAACAAAAATAAATAACTTAACCGAAAAAAAAAAAAACAAAAATACTGATTTTTACAGTATCTTTTTCAGTAAATATAGAAAATGCAGCAAATGAACTTCAATTGGAGATAATAAACTTGTAATTTAGACTTGAAAGATACTTTTGATGAAAATATTTGGTATATTTGATTTTCTCTGATAAAATTTTGAACTTCAATTGGAGATAATAAACTTGTAATTTAGACTTGAAAGATACTTTTGATGAAAAAATTTGGTATATTTGATTTTCTCTGATAAAATTTCCTAACTTAAAGTTATTGCAGCAAAAATTCTATCGTTATTTTCTACGACTTATGTATGTGGACAGTTTTTTTTCCACCATGAGTTTAATAAAAAGTAAAACAAAAAAATCGCCTAACAGCTCAAAATAATTTAAAATTAGCAACGACTACTATTCAACCAAATATTTCGGATATATTACGTTCACATCAGTTCTAAAAGTCACATTAAGTATACCTATGTTAATTTATAATCGTATATGAATAAATAATTGTAATTTACCCTCATTTTTTCTTATTTTTTTCATGTGCGGCCCGCCTCAGTTTTAAATGTGGTCCTTACATAGAAACAGATTACCCATTCCTGCCTAACTTATATTTTTAGGTACAGTATTCTGCTCAGAGGCGGATTTAGGCATGGTCTTTATGGGCTGCAGCCCAGGCCCTGTTCAAAAGGCCCTCTTCGCGGTCAAAAATATAAAAATAAACAGTTTAAATTAAAAATTTAAGAAAAACATAAAATTTTTTCGTACCTACTTCTGCTCAGAGGCGGATTTAGGCATGGTCTTTATGGGCTGCAGCCCAGGCCCTGTTCAAAGGGCCCCCTTCGCGATCAAAAATATAAAAATAAACAATTTAAATTAAAAATTTAAGAAAAACAAAATTTTTTCGTACCTAGATAAAGTTTAAATCGTTGGTTTGCCACTATTGGATTTGAATAAAATATTAAATATCAATGTTTTAAAAGAGAAAATAATAAATACGGCTTTGTCGGTAAAATCAAAATATATTTTGTCATTTGTCAATTATGCAAATAATGTGACAATGTCGGAATAGGAGTGCAAATCTAGCTCCTCTAAAGCGTGTGGAATAATTTAGAAGGCCCCAAACAATGCTAGTTTACTAGGCCCCCAAAGTTAATGGTCCACCTCTTTCTGTAGCCAGTGAGGAACGAAGTTTAAATTATTATTATTAAAAACGTATTTAAGGACAAGTGAATAATAATTTACTCGAAAATATTGGATTAATTTATTAAAAGGAATTGGAAGAGGTGATTGCAAAATCCACCTCTTTCTGTAGCCAGTGAGGAACGAAGTTTAAATTATTATTATTAAAAACGTATTGAAGGACAAGTGAATAATAATTTACTCGAAAATATTGGATTAATTATCAATTGAACTGCTTTTATTAAAAGGAATTGGAAGAGGTGATTGTAAAATTTTAGAGTCAAACGCTCGAAAATTTTTTCTTTAAAGTTATTATTGTAGGAATTATTCAATTTTTTTTATTGAATTTTTGATTTATACTGGTTTCATATTTTGTATTATATTAGATGATATTTAATTTACATTTTTATAGCTATTATTACAAATAACCGAAACTCGAGTTCATTCTAAAATATGAAAATTTTTATTTGGGAGTGCCATCATTCAGTCTTGCCTGGGCCGCAACATATTCTTAAGCCAATCCTATGATAGACTAATTGGAACGAAATTCATATACAGAATGAAGAAAACCCAACGCTTTATTTTTCTGACAAAAAATTGAGATTTTCAAAAGAAATTCCTATGCAAGACCATTTTTTGAATATCATTGACCATTCATCCAATTAGAGGCATAAGATAGGCAAAGCGATTATATCCTATCAAAAATTTACTGTTCATATTGAAATGTGAAATATTTTGGCAGGATTGTAGTCCATAATATGACATCCTCTCATTGGATGAGCTCCTTTGAAGTTATTATTTGATGAAATAAATTATTATGTCTAATCTAACAACTGCTTATGAAAATTGACAAACTACTAATTGAAGGCAAATTGCCATCGTCATGTGAACAGGGAGTAAAAAAGATGGGAGCTTCTAACAGTAATGACGTTTCTCGTTGCGTAGGATTATTGATATGAATGTCGGTCGCAAACTATGAAAATTACACTTAATCTCGCATGAACACAGTGGTTTCATAGGTATACACAGTCCGCGTGGATGTTGGGCCACGCATAAGCATCTGAGGGCTCCTCAGATTCTAAGCAAAAACACAAAAAACCAAATATAACTATTTTGTTTTATGCAATTTAAATTTCATCCTTGCCCTGTGCAAGGCCATAATAAGCTTGTTTTTATTTTGTCCCTGATTATTTAGTATTTTATTCCGACTTCTGGATTACACTGTACATGTTTTCAAGAATGAATGTGAGATGGATTTTGTTAAATGACCAGAGTGGATAAAATGAAGTGAGGATAATACAAGCAAGAGAAATTAAACAAAGAATTGGACACAAAAAAGAAGCGAGAAATGTGAATCTACCGTTAAGACAAAAGAAAGGGCAGGATTATAGCAAGTACATGCACGGAGACAGAAAAATAAATGAAATTATAATTTCATTTATTTTTCTAAATATTTATTTAGCATCTCTGCTGTATTTCGTGATGGAAAGATTATAAATTATTTCTTAGTTTAAAATAAAAAGGAATTCTGCTAGTTGAGTTGAAAATTAAATTAGCCAGCCAAATTTGCTGTAACAACGGGAAGAAAGCGTTAAATGAGGACCTACTGTAATTTGAATCATAATTTCCAAACACTAGCGTAGCATTACGCATTTTGTTAACTCTGCTAATTTCTGTCACTACAACAGAGCGACCATAATTAAGAATTAAGATCTGATATGGTTCAGAAACGACTGGAAAAAAATCTGTCATTTCATTACGATTAGAATTAATAGAAGAATTAAACATTGAACTGCTAATCAATTTATAAAAAATAAAATATAAACAACAAACCGTGTGCTTTAACTAATTTATTTTTTTATATTCTGTATATGTAATTGCTCATTTATTTTAAAAATGTTAAAAAAAATGCTTAATATAAAATAATCATATTATTTGTGATGCCATTCTCAATTTTTTATTTTATTTTTTTATATTCTGTATATGTAATTGCTCATTTATTTTAAAAATGTTAAAAAAAATACTTAATATAAAATAATCATATTTGTGATGCCATTCTCAATTTTTTATCATCTTTTAAAAAGTCTCAAAGTTTATATTTGCTCTGAGTATAATATACTAAGTACAGTGAGATTTTATTCTATTTTTCAATTCTAATTCATATAAACTTAAATAAAAATACAAATCATCATCATCGTAAGCAAAATATTGCCACACTGATAAATAGTTTAACTGTAAATAAGTAGATTAGAAATAGTTTGATAACTTACATTGAAAATTTTAACTGTCAATATTAGTATTAATTCACATTTAATCTAGAACATATGTTTAATATTCTTTATAACTTTAAAATGTAAATGCTTATTGTTTTGTGAAAGTGTATCATAAGTCTGGAAATAATGTTATCCAGTCTGTTATCAAACTAAGAAAATCTTTAAAAGAAAAGCTAATTTTTTTAAAGATAAATGAATTATATGCAAGATTATATCATAATAAATGGAACAAATAGATTATGATCAAATAAATCAAAATGTAGTGTTAAAGTGTTTGTAGTGTGTTAAAGTGTTAGTAGTTAATATTTTATAAACATGATCACAAGATATTTTCAATTACAATTATAAAAAAAGTTACAAAACTATTACACATTTATCAAGAATAAATAGAGAAAAACCAATCCAAAACACTCATGGAAGATATTCCAGAAAAAATTCATAAGAAATTAACTGATAAATTTATAGAAAAGTTCATTAATCTGAACAAAACTAAATTTTCTTCTTTTTATCAATCGTATTTTTTTTTTTTTTTGAGACAGAGATAGAGGACATATTCAGAAGTTTTACCCTTGGAAAAAAAAGGATGAAATGAGATAAGTATAGGAAAGCAAAAGAAAAGAATACAAGGTTCATGTCAGAAAGATATGGCAGGCCACTAGGAAGGGAGAATCAAAATCATCTTTAAAACATAAATCACTATTTATGCTTATATTATATAGTGATTTGAAACTTTAAAAATCTGAGAAATCATAATTCCAGATATACTTTTAATGTGATATACCATATGTTATTGACTATATAACCTACATATTCAACTTAATATTGTATTAATAAAAGAATATATTTACTAGGAGAATAGAAAAAATTTAAAATAATCTGAGTGATAAAGAAAAATATAGACAAGATTTAATGCCAAATCTTATTTGTCTGGTATTTCTAATACAGTACTTACTCTTAGTTTATTGTTGGGCAAATGGCTGCTGCATTGCAAGGCATCTGCCTTCCACTTGGAAGATCCAGATCCCATACTATTTTTTAAAGGAATTTGAGTCCGACCTCTCAGTCTCCACCCTTTACTTGCTAGCTAATCTTACAACTTTGAGATTGTGAGGAAGTTGGCTAGTATGATCAATCTTGGAATGGCCATGCTTCTAAGTGCTTTTCCAGTTGAAAAATTTTTATTAAACTAATTGATATCCATACTGATCAACTAATAATCAAGTGGAAAGATACCAGACTTTTATTTGGGAGATTATTTTTATTTTAAAATTTGGATTATACTTGTTGCATATATTTCAAGCCCATTGACCAACTCAGACCTGCAAATTTGTATAATCCAACTCAGTCATTTTTAGTGTGTATGTGTGTGTATGTGTACATAGTCTGCTAAAGAATATACAGTCAATTCTTGTTATTCACAGATTCGTATTTGTGTATTCAACTATTTGCAAAAATTTATTACAAATTAAATATAAATTATTATTTTTTACAAATAAATTTTCGCAAATAATTGAATACACAAATACGAATCTGCAAATAACAAGAATTGACTGTATATTCTTTAGGTAACCACAAAATTGATATTTGTGGAGCTTTCGCACTTATTCACAGACTCCTGCTGCTGCGAATAACAAGAATTGACTGTATATTCTTTAGGTAACCACAAAATTGATATTTGTGAAGCTTTCGCACTTATTCACAGACTCCTGCTAGTGGCAAAAATACTGTTACCAATGTAAACTCTCTCTCTCTCTCTCTAATAAAGGAAGTTGTTCATTATCAAATGTAGTCTCTGAATCGAATTGCTGGAAAATTTCTCATTACCTATCCTTGCTCACTCCACAGGTAGGCCAAAAGCCTGTTCATATCATCCACAGGTCCAATAGAAAAAAGTGACCCTAAGCTTGAATGCAGCCTCAAATTTAGACACCTAACTTCCTGCTCATTTGCTCCTTTTGCCGAAATTTTAGAAGATTTGAGACAAAATGAGATGCAGACAAGGCTGATGCAGTTTTTCAATGCAGTTCAGAAAGACAATGTATTAGCTGTCACTTCAAACATCTTGCAACATCAAAAAACTATCAATCAAAAATAAGATTTTATTTACTACATAGTCAGTATTTTAAAAATTAAATAAAGATTACTGTAATTATGATACTGTATATAGTAGTATATACTACTATATACAGTATCATAGTATAATACTGTAATTATATAGTAGTATATACTACTATATAATTACAGTATATACTGTATATACTGTAATTATTTATAAGTAATGTAATACATATTAAATAAGGTGTCTGTAAACAGAAAAACAAACCAAATATGAAAATGTTGGGAAGAAAGGCTCGCAAGAACCTAACTCTATATTTTCCATAGGCACAATGGTTCACTAATCTCTAATTTAGCATTCGCAAAGAATTTACAGAATGTAACTACCGCAAATAGCAAGAATTGACTGTATATCATGAAATTTATATTATTTATTGTAATGTAATAATCAAACTATTTATGATAATTTTTTATTATATACCATTTTAATAATCCTAAAAATCATAAAATTTTAGGAAAACCTTAAAATTTGGCCCATATGTTTCTTAGACATTTTATTTAGACCATCATTTTAAAAAGTTACAACCCGTTATAGAGCAGTGGTTCTCAACCTTTAAAATTTGGCCCATATGTTTCTTAGACATTTTATTTAGACCATCATTTTAAAAAGTTGCCCACCCGTTATAGAGCAGTGGTTCTCAACTTTTTTGACCCCACGACCCAACATATTTTTTTGAAATCATACTGCAACCCAATTGTTTATTTTATAATATAAAATAAAAATGGCAGTATATCTGATACTGTATGTACTCAGATTAACTTATAGTACAATGGACTATAAGTTAAATCCAACTATTATTACACATACAACAAAATATAACCATGAACTGTAAAGTAAAACATGCACTGTAATTCTTGCACTTCAACGAAATACAAAATACAATTACTAATTTTAACACACTAAATGAACACATCGACTACTTAAAAAAACGGTAATGTACTTACAAAGTTATTCTTATTGCTATTCTGACAACTGACAATTATACACTAGTTTAAAGCTAGCAAAACTGGGAAGGGGAATGTGCCAATGAATGCCGGATGGGCGGAACAAATATGCACATAGTTTTGACATTTGAATGTAATTTAAATCTAACTTAAGACATTAACATACCAGAAAGTAATACTATTCAGAATCTCATAATTAATTTTCGAAATTAATATAAAAGACATTTTTTTTGTCTATTTATTTATTTATATATTTTTAATTCGGCATTTTACCAGTTCCTTTATGACCCATTAAAATTTTAATGCAACCCAAAGGTTGAGAAACATTGTTATAGAGCATTATTAGCAACATGTGATAAGAAAATATTGCTGAAATTTAATTATCGTATAAAGAATAGATAAATATTTAGCAAAAAAAAAGATAAATAATACTATTAATGAATATAACTAGAAAAAAAATTATACATTCAAAAAGATCAATTGATTCATATTTGTTTTATTTTTAATTCTACATTAAAAGAATATTGAGCATTTTTGTAATTCAGGTGACTGGCACTTACAAAATGAAATTTTCTGCAAGCATGCTGCTATTAATATACATATATATGGATATGTACAAACTTCTTGCATCATCAATTACTAAAAAAATAAAAATTAAATTTAAAAAATTCTGAAATGTATAAATAATAAAATAAATGTATAAAACTTACCATTTTGAATTAATCTGATTGTTTTGGATGATGTACGGATACATAATGATAAACTGCTACCAGAACAAATAATGTTACACCCAAAATGTTTGAAAAAATTGCTAATTGAATATCAGTAATCATCTTTCTAGAAATAGAAATTAGTCACTTTTAGTTAAAAAAATATATTAAATAAATTGTATTTGCAGTTAGATTAAATAATTTTTTCACAAAGCTTATTTCATATATACTTTTTATTGATCTACTAAAATGTCTTGATAAATGTTTAATTTATTTCAAATTTTAAATTTTAGCCTAATTTAAAATTATTTTGGAAAAATGATTCTGTAAGGCAATCTAAGTTTTTTGTAATTCAAAGGAATTTGGTTTTAAATATAATTCATGTAACTACAAATTGGAACAGTAAAGAATGTGCTTATAGATCATATTAGCTATATCAATCAATAAAACAGTTTGTCACTTCAACTTATTTATATTGCATTTTAAATAATACTAAAATACTGAAAATTTCGTATTTATTGTAACATTCACCTTGTTGAAATAAAGAATAATCAAATAAAGCAACATCATTAGATGTTTTTCTTGATAAACTTAGTGCTACTAATAGTTCCAATTTAGAGAAAAACACAAGTCAACTGGCAAAAAGACTACTTATCATATTTGTTGACTTATAAGAGACATTGCAGCATAGAAGATGCACCTAATTTTAGAATGGAAAAATTTAAGAAAAAATTTTTATTTAATACTATGGAAATTTAAATAAAAATAAAATCTCAAAAGTCAGTAAAGAAAGGTATAGGATTGTTGTTATTATTCAACTTCAGATTCATTACTGACATATTCATCTTTATCCTTATCATCGTTATAATCAATTAAGCTCTAAATATAACTTAATATGCATAACAAGAATTACTTTTTACTCCAACAACAGCTTGGTTATTGCTGAAAAGTATACAAACTATCCATTATAACATTTGTTCTAATGATGTAAACTATAATTAACTAACTACATTTTGTCACTTGCAGACTTTTCACTTTTCATATATATATTTCCAATACTAAAATATAATTATTATTGATTAAATGTGCATACTTTGCTTGGAAACTACAATAGAGCAAATATTTTTCAATAATGTCATTCCAATAATTGCACATATGAAGAGGAATCAGAAATCAAAGGAAAAAAATTCATGTTGGCATTCTAAGAATCAGTGAATCAATATGGCTGTATTCATCCAAGTCGATTAATTCCAGATTCAAGAGTATTCCTATTTTTTGCATTCAATATAACAGATTTTGCAAATTAATTTTCAGTTGCAAATGATTATTTGACTTGCTCTTATTGACAAATTATTCTGTAAAGGACTTAACATATGTACCAAATCAGTTGATTTAGGAAACAAGATGGATGATCTTGATCGGTACAGCCAAGTCACAAGATTAAAATAATTTATTCAGAGAAATACAACTTTGGAGAATATATTCTGAAATAATATATTCTTCAGGATGATTTTTAATATTTATTACATAGATTTTCACTTTCTGATCAACTTTATTATCAGTTCAGTTTTGCCAACAAAAGTTATTTTTTGTGTTATTTTATATAAAATAACACAATCATTTGATTATGAATAATTATTGATTGCACTTTGATTTTATGCAATTGATGCTTTTACCTGTCATTGCTCATTTAGAATAGATGATTTAATCAATTTTATTTTGTTGAAGTATAAAATGGAGTTTCTCATTATATACAATAGATGAATTAAAATTTCAAAAAATTTATCTAATCAGGTATCAATTTGGATATACAATGCATCCAATATAAATACAGTATAATTCATTATAATTTTATTTGCATTATATGATATCTATTTTATAATAAAAAAAATTCATATTTGAAATCAAGATAGCAATGTAATTTAGTGGAACATAATTCAAATTGTTGCTAGTTGTAATCTGATGATGAAATAATTGTATTTATGGTAATTGTTTTAAAAAGTTTTTGGAATAATTATATATTGCTTATTACTATATTATTCCTAATACAGTAAAATATTTATTATATAAAACATATGAATATATATTAACTTGTGTTTTATAAACAAATATTAAAAAAATACTTTTATTTATTGTAATAAAATCAGTTATATTTTTATTTTCTACATCACTTAAAATTATAAACATATAATAAATTATTATTTTTTATTTCTCTACTAACCATAACTTTTTTAAAACTAGTACAATATATAATTCAATTCTTATCCATTTTGTAAAGCCAAATAATAAACTATTTTTGCATGTCACAAGTAACACAAAATACATGATATTTTTTGACAAATAAGTGTGATTCTTACAAATTGCCAAGATTTAAACAACAGATTGAATAATTCAGTTTCAGAAAATGTTGATGAATATCAAAGTAAAATAGATTAAAGTCAAAAATTGTTCTCAGTTTACGACTTTCCAATTGATAGTTTGTAATGAAATTAGTGAATAATCTGATAATGCATTGTTTGCTATAGTGGTAAAAATTTATCTGTTGTATCTAAAGAGGATATTTTGGTGTCTATGTTAAGAGCAATATACAGTACTATATTATTCCCAATTACTAATGTTAAGAAAATGTCTTAATAGATAATAATTCCAAGTTTCATTTATTAATGTTCATTGGTTGTGTTATAAGCTTTTCAGAGTTTTTATTTTCAATTATAGCAAAGGCTCCATAAATTTTATGAAAAAATGATAAAGGACAACTATACTTTATTCATTATCTCCAACATTTCTACAAGGTTTCATTAAGATCTAACATTAGGGATTTCTATATGAATATGAAAATATTTCTTTTCCCCAGGTATTGGATCCTCAAATTATTTTATAAAAACATGTCATTCAGGTGTTTTATCATCACTTAATCATAAAATAAATTTTGATTATTTTATGATTTCCTTTATTTTCTTCATTTATTGAGAGAGATATGAAAACATATTAAACACTCCCCTATATACTGCATATAACAAATTATACCTGCCAAATTCATAATTTTCATTAGCTGTCTGTCATCAGAATTATTATTACATCTTTCAAAAATTTTTTGTAGCAAACTATAGTAGGTTATAAACAATGATTGTATCATTCTAGATAAAATGCAATCTGTAATATAACTAATAAGTACAGAGAAATTTTTAAAATGATATACTGATTTAGCCTATATTGCTCTGAATGATTAATATTAGAAAATGTAAAGTCTAATCAATTTAAAATTTTTTAAATAAATGAATTGTTTTGTATCTATTAGCTTCATTAAAACAGTTATTTCAGAAAAATAATATAAATTATTTTAATATTTTTTTACAATGTTTTTATTTAAATATTGCAATTCTTTTAAATCTGGCATTTCAAAAAATTAATTTTATGATAAAAACTTGATCCTGGGTAAGTTGTGCAGAAGTTTATTAAAATCTGTATTAGAAGACTATTATATAGGATGTAAATTATCTCATTCAAAAAAACTACACTATGACGTAGACGAAATTCAGGCGATTACAGTGATATAAGATACCTGGGGTCACAAATCGCAAGTAACGCCGTAAATTGACTCAAACTAAGCTTAATGGCATGGGCTTCGAATGATGGTAGCGTTCTTGGTACAGTCGTCTTGCTGCTGGTGCACTAACTCGTTGTTGTAAAACTGATCCATAAGAACACTGTACCTTGTTGAACTGGTTAAACTAAATTAATCAACAGTCAACGGCATAATTTTTCTGCAATGACGTTGCAGCTCTTCTCCTTCGCCCCACCCAGGCTTGCGATTTGCGACCCCAAGTGTCTTATATCACTTTAATCGCCTGAATTTCATCTACATCGTAGTGTAGTTTTTTTGAAGGAGATAATTTACACCCTGTATAATTTTTAAATAAAAAATAGTGTTTTATTTATTTATTTTATTAGGCAGTTACTGTTATTTTTATGCTTTTGAAACATTTTAACATATTGAAATGTTAATATTTATACAAACAAATTTTTGTAAATTATCTTACATTCTTTTGTAAGTAGACTTGCAATGGGCTTGCTTGTTTATTAAAAATTACTATTATTATTTAGGAATGTAACTAATAATTTGATAGTTTTAAAATATCAATATTTTAGTAGTTTTTTTGAAGGAGATAATTTACACCCTGTATATATATATATATATATATATAATGTCAGTTATATATCTTCATTTTATACAGGTATGCCATTCACATTTCTGAAAATAGGATATACAGCCAATCTCACAAATCCTATTTTTGGCAACGGCCATTATCAATCTATTGGAATACTATTATTCCACATCCGTTTCTTAAACTACAAATTTTTTATCACTATTGTTCACAGTGTCCTGTTAGTGTTCCGGGAATGAATCAAACACTCACTTTTAAATATTAATTTATTTTTCACAAAATTATTAAATCATAAATATATATTACACTTGAAAAACTATTTTCTGAATTTGTTATACTTTTTTATTGATACTGTTGAATATCCAGAAAAATTTAAATGTTTTGTAGAAAATTTTCTGAACTAGATATCAAAAAGAATATGGTTTCCTTTTAAATTTTTTAATGGAAATAATATTGGTGATATTAAGTATGCATTGTCATGTTTGCTATGCTTTACTATTTTCACATAACATTTTTACATTTCAATAGTTAATTTTGTAAATCAATATTACTATTATATCTGAAATAAAATTTTTGCATTTTTAGAATATTAACTGTAGAGAACGGCCATGGTTTTGGCCCTCTTCAGTTACATTTATACGTGAATTTCTAAAAACAACTATCTTAAACAATTCTTCATCAATAAAACAAGTAATTCTTCATTCATAAATTTTAAGTAATTCTTCAAAAATAATTGTTGGAATTACCATTCCTTTACATTAGAAAAAAATAAAGATATTTTTATTTATTCCAATAATCTAAAATTTATTACATTTATACACGAGATTAAAACCTTTATACTTACAATTTGACTTGTATATTTTTTTTATTATAACAAATACTTCCTTATAAGATATCCTTATCACATTTCTATTTTTTTTTATAATATAATTATTATATATCAACAGTTTCATTTCTCATCAGTCTGATGGCAGGTTCTCATTATCTAATGATTATTCCAAGTTCATTTAATTAATAATTAGATCTTATGACTTTTATTTAACTGGAAAAAATAGCAATTTAATTCAATCTATAATTTCTACATCAAATGGACTTGAATTTTACCTGAAGATATTGGACTATCTGTCTAAATTTTATTTTTAATATAAGGTTTATAATAAAATGGCTCTTCATTAATTTACTTTCTATAAATATTAATAAAAACATTTTTTTATTAATCACAATAGTTTATTTTGTAATGTTTCCATTCGCAGGTTTGTTGAGATGGAAAGCTGGTTCCTCATTTTGTAACGTCGGAATTTTTCTATTCACCTCCAAAAAAAAGGCCGCAACTTGAGGCACAGATTTTTTTCCAGTTAAATAACATTTAACTGGAAAAATTGATGAACATTTTTCATCTTAGGTTTCAAAAAAAAAATATTCTTCCTTTAATAAAAATATTATATCTTATTTATTAGACCTATAATTATTTTGTATGTAATTATTAATAATCTGAATGATTTACTATTTTTTCTGTTTAGTAAATTATTAATATTTTCAATCATTTTATTTTTTTTTCCTTCTAAAATATTCATTAAAACTTTTGGTAATGATAGTTTCAAGATTAGTATCAGAATACACTGATTCTTCACAAAATGCAAAGTATTGATACCTTTATAAATGTGTGTTACATTTTTTTTATTTTAAGTTCTATCACCCAAAAACAATGCAGGTGGACTCCATTACATAAAGAGGAATAAACATTAAAATATATATAAATGTGGAAATAACAAAGTAACAATAGAATAAAGGTTAGAATTTGTAGTTAAAAGTTTTGACAGCACAGACCCAGAATGATCCACTTAAATAAAGTCAGAATAGCAAAGTTTATAGTTCTGCATAAAACTGGAACATTAAGAAAAATTGCAATTATGACAATCTATATATTTAGTAAGATGATGCAGATTGTTTTTGTCAATCCAATAACTGAACTTTGATATAATCAATAAGAGTGAGTGATAAAAACCATCAAATAATACATAGTTTGAGCTATTAACAGAGAAGTGATTCAAATAAATTTATTGCCTGACAATATTCTGACTGTATTTTAAGCTGCTGACATGTAAATACATACATACATGACATGTAAATACACGAATATACATGGATATTCCATATATAATGTTAGATTTATAGTTGTCAAAAACCAAGAAAGGAAAACATGGGGATTGTTGATTCCTCATAAATACTGTTTGGTGAAGACAGTTTTTTGGTAAATTTTATTAGTTTATTATTTCAGTACAAAATTTAAAAGACAGATAATCCAGATTATTCCTAGATTGTTATGATCATCGGTAAGAGAAACAGATATATTAATAAATGGAATATAAAGACTTTCAGTGATTATTTTGTTTAATGTAAAAACTGTATAAGACATTTTTCTTATGTTGCAAATTTTTAAGTTGTTTGGGAGCAATAAGACCAATAAGTAAAGATCTTCAGCAATTCATTCTTATCTACATTAATTAGTTTTAAGTCATCAGCATTTCCAATATTATCATAAGTTAAATTTAGATGAAATATAAGGTTAATTTATAGGGTAAATAATAGAGCAATTAATAGATCTTGGGAATTTCAGCAAACAATTTTTATTCATCTGAACAGTGATCCTCCATAATTATGATTTTTTATTAGTGAAAAAACTTTATTACTATATATTCAATGATATTTATCCAGTAATCTGTTATAGAGGATAGAAATGGCAACACTATTGAATGCTGTAGTGATATCAAAAAAAAAAAAAAGTATGAAAATACAATTTGGATTCTATATTACAGTGGATAATTATTAGAAATCCAATTAGGTTAGTAGAGGTAGAATTAAAGTTAGATGAAAAATGTTGAGACTGATGGATTAAGCATTTTATATTAAAATTTATGTATTTAAATAATATTTTCTCAAAAGTACAGAACATACAATTTATAATAGAAATTGGTCTGTAAGATTCAGGATTTCAGAGATTTTAAATTTTTTAATACAGTACAAATATTGTTTCTGAACTTTTTGTTTCCAATCATCTTGAAGGCAGGTAATCATTTAAGTTCATCCTTTGAAAAAGACAAGCTATATGGGATGATATATAAAAGAGAAGGTATTTTAGAAGAACAAATAAGGAATACTACCAGGGCCTTTGGAGTATTTATTATGAATTTTGGTTGCCTGAAGAACAATCTTCATTACAGCAAATTTTTGGACAATTTAGAGGTCTTAGGATAAAATTTGTAGTATCTTTGCTGATTAACTTATCTGATTCACATGAAAATATCATCGTGAAGAGTAAATGATCTATCTTTTTCAGAAATATTCGTTCTGGATTGAGATAAATGTAATCCAAATAATCTAAATAGAGATTATTTTCAGCTTTGGATTCGGAATTGCTATACAAATTTTTGGACAATTTAGAGGTCTTAGGATAAAATTTGTAGTATCTTTGCTGATTAACGTATCTGAGAAGAGATCACAGATCCTTCTAAATAATTTATATGAATTATTACATATTTTATATAATACAAAAAAATAGTATATATGTATATTTGGAGAAGACATTAGTCTCTTATTGTTCATACTATTGTTGATATTTCTAGAGATGTATCTAATTTTATCCTGAAATAAAGCTTCAAATAACTGTGTTTTTATAGTATAAATACAGCTCAGTTTAGAATCTGCTTGCTTATTTCTAGAGATGTATCTAATTTTATCCTGAAATAAAGCTTCAAATAACTGTGTTTTTATGGTATAAATACAGCTCAGTTTAGAATCTGCTTGCCTTTCATCATTTAGGACAGATTGCACGAGTCTTATTCTGTAGGTTAAAACAGGCTTTAATCTGAGATTTAGCTCGCTGCGTTGCACGATGTCAAATCTCTAGGATAAACTATCGACTAATGATTTAGCTTGCTGCATTGCATGATGTCAAATCTCTAGGATAAACTACTGATTAATTTAACCAGCTGATTTTGGGCGGGTTAAAATTTATTCTATAGATTATCCAGCTAAACAATATAGTGGACTATAGCAATTCCGAATCCAAAGCTGAAAATAATCTCTATTTAGATTATTTGGATTACATTTATCTCAATCCAGAACGAATATTTCTGAAAAAGATAGATCATTTACTCTTCACGATGATATTTTCATGTGAGATTTAGTTTAAAAAAAATGAACAGTATTATGATTACTGCCAAAGGTAAATGAAATATGCACTTTATACATCAAAAGTCCAGTATTTTATTTTAAATTTATAAAGTAAATTGTTATTAACATATTATATATACACTGTTTACATGTATTATAACCACATATATTGATTTACAAGAGTAAATAATAAACCAGAAATACAGACCTATATTTTCAGATCTATAATTCAAAATAAATCAAATATATAATTTTATTGTATATATTGTAAATATAAAATTTTGTATTCTAAAATAAAAATATATTATAAAAATAAAATTTTGTTTACATTTTCTTTAAGTCCTTATTTATTTATAATTTTTATAAATGATCTTTTCTTCCAGATAAGTCAAAAATTTGATAGTATCAAAATAGGTAATAATTTCAAAACAAATAATTAAAATAATAATAAATAATAATTATATAAATGACGTGCAAAAATGAAATCATATTTCTATAGGATTTCATTTGCTGACGATATTCTAATTCTAGCTCCAAATGGAATAGAATTTCAATGAAAACTGCGTGTGCCTCAAAATTTCTACCTGGAGAATGGATTAGTTATCAATAAATCTAAAACTAAAATTATCATCTTTACTCACAAGCATAAACACTACAAAGAAGTCTCATTCTATTTCGATCATGAAACACTTGATGTTGTTACTGAAATCGATTATCTGGAGATTCCCTTTACATCTTCTTTTAACTTCCAGGCACACCTAAAGATGAAATTCAATCATTGTTCCTTAATGACCAACAATCTTATCTATACCCTTGCTAAAATGAGAAATAGAAATCTTAAACTAGCCTTCAAATTTTTCAACTCCACAGCTCTCAACTCCTTCTTATATGATTGTTCTATTTGGACTCCCAATTTCTTCTTTGATATTAATAAACTTCAAAGCTTATTTATACGCAAATAATTTAAGCTCGATCGCTCCATCCCAGGTTATGCGATTCGTTTGGAAATTTGTAGAACACATCTTTACCCAATTTTATTTAAACATCTTATCAACTTTGTTAAAAAAAATCCATAATAACTTTAAAACTCATCCTCTTCTAAATGCTTTTCCTTTTTTCATCACTCGGCCTCTAACTTGTAAGAGTAAAGCTAAACACCTTTAATTGGTTTTATTCTATGGATGATATTTTTACCACATTTGGCATAGCCATATCTTCATTGATGGATTCCAAACCAAATTGAAATTCAGAATCAATTGATTAATAATGCTATACCTCATTCTATAACTGAAAATATGAACTCTCTATCCAACTCTTCTTTCCATAATTGGTACAGGCTCATCCTTGGCCCGAACCAAGCCCAATATTACATCCACAGTAATTTCAGCTTTAATCTGAAAGAAGTAATGATACAAATTCATCTTAATAAATCAATCTCCGCTATTTGGACAAATTTATTCCTTTATATCCCCCAAATTACTGTCATGTTTTGTAATTTTGATATAATTGACATAAGCTACTTATTCCAAACCTGCCCACCCTTGAACCTTTTCGTAAAAAATAGGATCTAAAGAAAATCTCTAATCTCCCTCCTAACAAAATTCATCTAACATTTCATGATTTAGGGATAAAAAGTATATAGGCCTATAACATGCTTAACTTTATTAAAGATGTGTTTACCTTGTTATAGATTCAGCTTTTAATTTCCTCTCATTTATTGTTTTGCTATTCTGTGTTTGTTTCGTGTATATTTCTTCTCAATGTAATTAAGGTACCCCCTAACCTTCAGGGGTTCTCTCTAATTGTTTAATAATATATTATTATTATTAATTTTATATAAATGACGTACAAAGCAAAAAAATAGAGATCATTATAAATACAATACATTCTTAATGAAAATCTGCTTTATCTTATATAACAGACCTACTATGAAGTTTTGGACAGATAGATTATAAATAAAGTGAAAGTCATAAACTTTCTTTTTTTGTTGAACTCTTCATCATTAATATGAATTTTTAAATTTTGTCTTTTTCGTCAAAAGCTTTTTCTTTTTATGAAAAATAAAATGAGTTGTTCTGGTTGTTTTTAATAAAATTATGATATAAGCAAATATATATATGTAAAAATGTTTTCTTAAATCGATCAGATTTTTTGAAAACACTTACTTGTTAGTGATAATAAGCATTCCTTGTTTGAATATTAGCTTAGAAAAATTTTTCGTCAATGGAAAATGAATATCTGACAAGTGAGAAAAACAAGAAAAGTGAGATAAAAATTCCTACCAGGATCATACCATAAGTCCCGTCTTACACACGAAAGACAGTATCTTCTTCAATGGGACTATAAAAAGATCTTCCAGTGCAGAAAAATGCAACCCTAGAACGGCTAGAAGATCATATCTTAAGCCTGAAAAAAACACACATTTACACAAAACATGAAGAGGAGTTTCATCTTTTCCCTGACATCTACAATTGGGACTACTAGCAATTCCACTTAGGTAAAGATTTTTCTAAGATGACAACTCTTTAGTTCTCTGTAAAGAAGGGCCTAAAATAAGAGCTTTTGCTTGCCTTAATCCAGGAATAAACCTCCAATCTATCAATCAGATGCTGAGCTGCCAACTAATCCTTAATAATCTGACCAAATGCATTAGATCTGATGCCCAGGGCAGGCTCAGGTCCAATAAAGGAATGCTAAGTCCTTTCCTTGGCTAACCCATTTACAAATTCATTGCTCAATCCCTTTGTGCCCTAGTATCCAAACTAGGTGAACCTAATATATAAGCTAAATATAATAATATAAATTAAAATTTTTTGTTAGCTATTTTATCGTTAGTAAACATTATTACAAATACATATCACAAATAATTTGTATATCATTTTAATTACTATTTGAGTAAATGTGTTTTTTATATAATCCTGTAATACGATAGTATATTACTTTCATTCATACAATTTTGTGTATTTTTATTTTAAACTTTATTAATTTATATTATACAAACATGTTTATAATAATTTTATATCATATTTAAACATAAAACATCATTTGATCATATAATCTTAACTACACGATAAATATTTAATAACAAAATATTGGCATTTAAATATGTTTAAATGCCAAAATCAAAATTTAAGAATCATTGAATGCCGTTTTAAAAATTAAAGAAGCGAATCAGACATTATAAATGTCATATAATATAATTTAAAATTATGAAAAAATGACCTGAATTGATTTTATTGAAGTGTTTAATATTATTAAATTATTTATACGTAAATTTATTTCAAAACTTTTTCATGATAGACAAAAAATATAGCATGGTAAGAGCTTAACTTCTCGTTCATTAAATGTTTTCACTGAAAAATCTGATTTTGCATTCTGTTCTGAAGAAGAAAATTAAATTTGTTTTTCCTATATAAATATATCCCAGTAGAATTAATTTCTTCAATCAATAATACAAATAATATGACGAACAGAATTCTAAATCTTTCATTAGAATGAATAAAACAAACGAGAACTCAAAAATTCTAATCCGAATTTTTTAAGAAATATGTACAGCTCCGGCCAAAATGTTTGTCACCTCACCGGATACGTTCGGCTTCCTTACAATACTCCCCTTCAGCATGCATTAGTTTCCTCGGTAACGTAGGCACTAATGTGCTGGCGGAGGGATCGTCCATTATGTAGTTCGCTAGCAACGAGGGGTAGGGTTCTGATAGCGGCGAGAGAACTGTGACGTGTTTAAAATGAATATTAAAGTTTTCATAGAAAACGAATGGCGGACTAATATTATGGCTTTCGTAATAGATAATAAAAAACCTATGTGCGATAGGTGGAAGTGATAATTTTTCCTGAAATACTAATCGAGATGCAGGGATGAGAATGACGTAGTGAAACGTCATCCTCATCCTGCATCTCGATACTGAAGACAATGCCTCGTGCCATCACGAAAGAAATTAGAGATTTGGTAATCCACCATAGAGAAAATGGTGTTTCGGTGAATGAAATTGCTGAAATGTTGGACATCAGTAGGAGAACAGTTATTAGGATATGCAAATGTCCAGCAGAAAGAGGCACGTTGTTGCCATTTAAATCAACAGGCAGACCCAGAGTTTTTCTCTATGGTGGATCGATGTATAAATTTATATTGAAAAAGCATTTATTGCCAACTTGTTTCTATGTTATTATTTATACATTGTTAAAATTACACATTACAAACTAATCGTTTGAGATTTACATATATAATTCGATAGTTGTATTTGGGTGGGGATATTATATTCAACTGTCTGCAACGATAAGCGAATATAGCAAATTCGAAATCCGTTTATATACAACGAAACATTGTGAACATACGTAGGAATATATTCATAATCGTTGCGTTGAACGTTATAAGTGGAATGAAATGCCATCGTTCAGTTTCTTCCTGTTGTATCCCAGAAAACACTAAAAGATATTACGCACGCAACGCGTCCCTCTCTCGTCAGGGACTATGCAAGGAGGGATGTCATCCATATATACCGCATACTCACTCAATATAAGTTTATTTTACATGTTTGCTTCAAGAACTTCATCAACAATTTAATAACCTGTCTTTATTGGGATTTCCTGCACGAGTTCGTTAAGCAGCCAGAAGGCAGCATTGCGGGCTGCTTAGCATCACTATATTTCATCCTACATTTTTTGCTGATCTGTCTTTACGAATCAATTGGAAATTGTTGGACGTATAGAAGAGACACTTAGCAATAGCTAGGGACGGGTTCGGCCCACTTAACCAATACAGATATGAATCGGGCGACCTGTTAACTATTCAAATGCTCCGGGTGGCACTAGCAAACCGTTGTAATTAATTAAAAACACAAATATCAAGTTTTGTAATGGTCAATACGGGTAAAATTTCGACATAATAAAATGTTTAAAATGATTATTGATTGAATGATATAAATATTATTGATTAATAATAATCAGATTTTTTAATCTTTGAAATCCTCCAACGTATTGAATGCTAGACAACAATATTGGAGACTCCCTTATTCGAAAGGAAAAATTATGAATGTTTGTCAAACTGACACTTAAGTAGCAGGGACATAATTGTGTGTGTGTGTGAATTTCGCGAGAAATGATCATCTTTCCAATTATTACAGTTATAAATTATCATATTTCTTTTTTATACAAAATAACTAAAACATTTGTAATGATATACTTGTATTTAAACTGTTTTCAAATATTACTTTCTTAATAATTACGTTTGGTTTTAAACCATCTGTTACCTTATAAAAAAGTAATGCTGCGAGTGATAATACTTTAGAGCGATCAGTCTTGCCAATTTACCTCCCATGCTTTGCGTAACCCACCTCCCCTACATTGAATGCGTGTGGGACACGTCTAACGCACTCAATGTAGGCAGCACGGTATGTGGATTGGAAACTGTAGCCGATCATGATTTCCGGTTTCCAGCGCCTAGTTGAAAGTGACAAACATTTTGGCCGGAGCTGTACCTTGAATTATGAAAATTAGAAAACATTTATGTGAATAAAAATATTATTTTTTAAAATAATTTATTCGACTATATTCAAGTCTTACTTTTAATAATTATTTCTATATCTACAAATAATTTATTACAAATATTTTATTTCGTTTTTTTAGAACGTGATATAAATTATTTAATTCAACGCACAAACTATTAAAATAAAATCAACATAATAATTTTCAAACAGCATCATGAATGCAAAAACTTCTCAAATTACTTAAATTTTAACAGATTCATTGGAATTAAAATACTGCAAACAGTTCTCTTATTCAGAAAATAATTATATTCTAATTAAAAAAAATGAACAAAAATTTGAGTTAGTTGCTAAAATATACAATCGATATTATTAAAAAATCTTATCTAAAAATTCAATGAAATTTTAAGGATATTTTTCAGAAAAATATTGGAAAATCAGTCTCGTTCTGAAATTGTAAAAATTTTTATACAACAATTTACATATTCTTTCATTGAAAATCTTTAATCTTAATCAGAGAATCGTCTCTTATGAAAATATTCCAAATTTCAGCTAGGACATAGATTTTATTCTTCAAAAAAATGCATTTATGAATATAAAATTAAATATTCTAGAATTGGAGTAAAAGCTATTCCATTATATAATATTTAATTAGCATTTATAGCATACAGTATAAAGCCAAATAAATAAGAACATATATAGCAAAAACATATTGTAAAATAAGTGCTTTTATGAAACATTTTGATCTATGCAAAAATATAAAGAAAGTTTATAAGAAATTTAAAACAAATCCGTCTGCATCTACTTCAAAAGATTGTTTTAACCGAAAAGATCGAATCGGCTATTCAAATTCTGTTTATTGAATTTCCCAAAAACTTTATATTCCAACGAGAGAAGTTCTGGCATTTCATTTTGTTTTAACCGAAAAGATCGAATCGGCTATTCAAATTCTGTTTATTGAATTTCCCAAAAAACTTTTATATATTCCAACGAGAGAAGTTCTGGCATTTCATTAAAAAATGCAAGAAGTACTGTAGCTGGTTTTTCTTTTCTTGCTTATAATGTTGGATTTAACTCTATTTTTCGTTTTAAAATTGATACAAAGAATTATATTGTGACGAAACTGCATCATAATATAGTATCGTTCTTTTAAAATATACAGTATTTTAATAGTGTGATTTTTTTAATTTAAATATAAAAAAATCTTCCTGAATTTTTTATAACCTATTTTTATGAATTTTCCTAAACTTAAAATAAAGGAAAATATAATCAATTCTATGTATAAGAAAATTTTCTTCAAAGACATTGCATAATATAAACGTGTATATGGAATTAGATATTAAGAAAATCAATTAAAAACTTTTTATATACTTGTAAACAAAATTTTATATATTTTTTAAATTTTGATTACATATTTGATAATTTTGCTCGCACGGCTTTTTCAATGCATAATTTATTAATTTTCAGATAAAGGGAAACTTTAAAATGTTTTATTTTTTTCGATATCTCTCGCATATTTTATATTTATTTACCAACTCCTTTGATTCGTAAAGGCAATGATTTATTTCGATATAGCTAAAACTATATCCTGAACAACCCAATCATATCTAATTTATTGAAAACTTTATGCTCATTTGCTTGTTATAAATCTTTCAAATTGAACTCATTAAAGATGATCATAAAAAACTGGCCGTAGAAATGAATTATATTGCAGACTTTTTGTCTATTTCTATTTTTGGTAGATTGTTGAAATAAATCTTAGCACTTGTCCAATTTAATTTTCAATATAAATTAATTTAAATGAGATTAATTTAGCAGGAACCAAATTCCGTGTAAATTATCACTTTTGTTCGAATTTAAATAACTTTAAGTCATTCAAATTTACTATAGTCAATAGTAAAATAAATTTGTTAATTAATAAAATAAATAATTCAATCAAATTAAAATGTTCATTTCAAATATGTTTTAAGTATTAATTACATTGATAATTTTATTTTTTCTGGTGATTTCATAATTTAATTAAGAAAATTCTCAATGGATACTAGAGAATTTTATATGAATACTGTATTTAAATAGAAATATATTTATGTTTTATTACTTTTCAGAAACTTTTATAAAAATAAAAATAAATATTCATGAATATATTTTACACATAAATCAATTAATATTTATTTTAAAAATTTTTTATCTTGACAGCATCCAAATTGATCTTGCAGTTGCAGAATAAATGAATTATTTTAAAGTAACTTTTTTTTCCAATGTTTAAATACAATATAACTTTATAAAAGTAATAGGTTATAATGTATCAAACTTATATATAAAAAAAAAATCCTTTAATTATTCAATATTTCGAAATATATTCTTAATTTCCTCTCTATTTAATACATAATAAAAAATAAAATTCGAAATTTAATTTGATTTTTGTGGATCAAGATCTAATTGAAGGGTAGTAATTGCAATTATTTGATTGTCCATAAAAGTCAGGATTTTTGAATAATGCTTCCATAAAATAATATCTAAATGTTATATGACCCATCGTGTTTCCTTTTGGGTAATTTCAGTCCTTCCCAAGAAAGAATAAGAAAATGACAAATTGGCTATTGTGATATCACTAGAGACTGATTTATATCTATAAGTAGAAGAGATCAATACGAAATAATCATGTTAATTGTCATGTTATCGTTTACAATACTATATTTATATATTGGAATAGATATATAAATTATGAGATGAAATATTATATAATAATTTTATAGTATCTTTTAGCATGTTGAAAAGTTATTCATTTAATTGAAAGTGGGTGTAACATGCCTACTTAAATAAAATATTCTTTGAATCCCATAATGTTACGAGTGTTGTATTATTAACAAAACACACAATTAAAATTTAATTTTATCAGTTAATAAATATTTAATTGCTTATATCGATAATTAAAATGAATTCATTTCCAATGTTAATTTATTTTTACTAAACTTATTAACAAGAGATTTTTGCATTTCTATAGGAGATGCAAAAATCTCGCAAAGAAACAAGAAAATGATTAAAGATGTACTTGAAAATAGATTCAGTTTTCAAAAATAAGAAATATCATTTAGAAATATTAATATTTCATCGTGAAAACAAGTAAACTTAAATTATGCGTTTATTCTTCAATGGTTTATTAATGAGTTATTTCTTTCTTAACCGAAAGCGTAAAAATAACTATCGATTTTGTGTTTCTAAAAATAAATTTACATGAGACAGGTCTAAACTATAACAATTTAAAGCATTTAATTGGATAATCATATTGTCACAAAGAAAATTGACATCTCTCGTAAGAAAAATATTGTCGAAAATAGAAATATTTTTCATTAGATTTATTCTTTCGTAAACATTATTTATAATTTAAGTTAATGATAAATTTAACAGCAGAAAATTTTTAGTAGGCTTACAACTGAATGCAAGTAATGAATATCCAAATTAAATTATAATGTGCAAATATTTACAAATATAGGTAAAAGAATATTAGTTTCTGTCTTAAAATGTAATAATTCCTGTAAATATTTATATTTATAAAAGTATAGGCCTATTTGAACAATATTGTATTTAATAAATGTATATGAAAAATATTTTGTTAATATATGCACACAATATGTTCGCAAATAGTTAATAGTTTCGTTTTGTTAACTGTTTAAAGTGGTTTATAATGCTGTTAGTGGTGCTTTGTAAAAAACTAATTAAAATGATATAGTTTTTTCTATATTAAACAAGTTAAATAGATATTATTAACTGTCTTATGTATTTTTCAAACTTTTGGATAAAGACTGCTTTTTTAAATCAATGGATCGAATCTGCATAACAATCGATTTTTCCATTTATAAATATCAAATGGAAAAAGATTTAAAAGTCAACATAATCGTTAAATATTTATTAAATGTTTCTATGAATATTTATAAATAGCAAAACCTATAAAATATACATCAAACAATATTGTGAACAAGAAAATATTTTTATTTGAGACACTTTTTTAAATGTTATTAAAAGTTGATGTTTGTGTAGCTCTATCACCTAAGGCTGTATAAACATATATTATGATCATAATAAATGTTTTATTAGAGCTATCTGTATTGAAATATCCACTCGTGGTAATAAGCAAAAACAATACTATATAGTATTATCGATATAATAAATGAAACAACTTTTATTCTCATTCATAAAATTCAGTTTGAAAATAAAGAGCATACTTATCTTTTTTGTCCTTAATTTTTCTTATAATAATTTACTTTAAATAATTAAAGAACAGTTTCTCAGTTTTTTTTTTTTAGTTTCTGGAAAAAATATATTAAACTGCTATCAAGCTTAAAATTTATAATAGAATAATAAACATTGATGTTAAATTATTAAACAAGAGTATAAAACTTATTATATATTAAGTGCTGATGAAAATTATTTGAATTTTATAATCAATTGTATGTAGTTTCTTCAATTTTTTCAAGTAATTTCCATACAATTTATTCCAGAATTCAAGTAATATCTCATAAGAATTTTTAATATATTTTGTCTCTTTAATTAGCAATTTATATTTCAATGCCCAGTTATTTCATTATTAATTTTTAGATTTGGAGATGTCAATAACTTTATGAAGAAATTTTTAAAATGCTTATTAATTATTTATTTTTTATGAAAATAACTGAAGATAAAAATAATAAATATTACTTTATAATTAATTAATTTTATTGTTTGTTACTTTGTGAAACTGCGCCATTGTGAATGTTGATTATTGATAACACTATAATAGTTACTGTTAGTGTTCATAATAAATCTAATCTCATATGTGATGATGATTAAAACATTATCAGTTTATAATATAAGATTATTATTCAATAAGATTAAAAATAGAAAGTTGAAAATAATCATAATTATTTTCGCCTGCTATCCCTCATTAATTACTGAAGATAGAATTAAATAAATTGAATATTTTATTTGAAGTCGGCTTAGCGGCTGTGTCATAAAGCAGTCGTTTACCATCTGGAGAATCAGATTAAATTCCAGGTCCGGAATTGACCCATTGAAATTTATCTTTTGATATTCCAATTGATCAAGAGTGTTGGTCTTTTGATCAATCGAATGGTTGGAGATTTCCACTTTAGATTTTTTAATAGCTCTAAAGTTGCCACCTTAATTAAAATTAACATAACCTAACTTTTTATTTGAAGATATTTAATTAAAATTGATCATATATTAATTAGATATATTTTCATGTTGTTGAATACAGAATCACTACAAGAATAACATTTATCAATTAATTAAGCATTCTGATTTATAAAAAAATGAATCAATAAGTTTAGAAAATAGTAATTTAATTTTTACATAACTGTCTATGGGCAGTTATTTTTTATAACGTCGCATATGTAATGATCACCATCTTTGATATCCTATGTCTATTCCAAAATTATTTCCCGAACTTTAATAGCATTCCAATTTTAAATCTTCCCCTGCAATCATAGGACTCGGTAATTCTAATTCGAATAAAAGTCTGAAGGAATACAGATATACTTTCGTCGCTGTTCCAAAATATTAGACAGATTTGACTACATTTTGGCACTTCAATGCCACTGCAATAGTGAACGTATTGTTGAATTTTCAGGACTTCAGCCCCATTTTATGAATACCACAGACAAACATTGTTTTTTTATTATTGTAGATAGATATTGCGCTTTATACTTAATTCCTATATTTAAAATCCTTTTAATAGTTCTTTATTTTTTTTATGAACATAAGTGATCAATTTCTTCCATATTTTTCTATTCAAACTGTTTCATTTATAAGATAGGGAAAAAATAAAGCGTGTGTTTAATTAAAAAAGTCGATTATTTATTAAAAATTTCTATGAAGAAATATAATTAAGTTAAATATTATTAGCCAAATACGATTAATTTTTAAACATTACTTCAATTCATAATATAGTACTGTATTGTATTTTATTTTTCAATAATTATATAAAATTATAACAGTTTATCTTGAAATAAAATTTCTTTTCTACTTTTAATGATTGATTTATAAGTCATCCTTTTCAAATTTAAACAATGTACCATAAAAACATGTTTATTTCTTATATAGGCCCTACAAACGATATAAATCAATAAAAATATTTTATAATTAAAATATTGCGATAATGTTTTTACGTATCGAGGATGCAAATATTTTTGCATACAATTTATTTATTAACAAGCAATTTTAGAATTTTAATACAAAAAATCTTAATATATAAGATATATTCTACAAAATGGCATAAAATCTGAAAACATGGGCACAAAAGAATATACATAACTTTTGGCGCATCTTGCTTGCTCTACTACTTATCAATATGACTACCTTTACATCCACAGAGCAATAACATAAAAATATAATGTATATTAGTCTATGTTTCCAAATTTTATAGCCATCCTGTAGAAAATATTTAAAAAAATATAAATGTGTTCCATAACATTCTTGTCCATGTAAGTATCTTGAGTCTTTCAAAATTATTATGTAACATTAAGTCTTAATATATTAAAAATATTAATACTAAAAACAAATCAGAACATTAATAACGATAAATCAAATAATCAAAATATATGTAGAAACAAATTTCAATTGTTTTTATTTTTAAACCATGATAATGGAAAATTCGTAAATCATATATATACAGTATATTATTATGACACAACTATAGTATTCGGTTTATGACGGATTATAATAATACAAATGATTAGTTATGGTATTATAATGGAGGTATAAAAGTAATATCAGGGGTGGCCAAACTTCATGGCATTACGACCCACATAACTTGGTTAACGACGGCATCGGATAACGACGGCTTTGGTTAACGACGCGTTTTTTTTTTGGAAAGAAAAGTGTCTTGGTTAACGACTCCTGATTATGTGAACTACCGACAAAATAGAGCTCTATAAAACAGCTTGTCAAAATAATCAAAATATATGTAGAAACAAATTTCAATTGTTTTTATTTTTCATAATTTTAATACTAACAATATTTACTGAAAAATAGATAAGCGATATTTATCAGATTAAAATTATTACCATATAAAAATATATTTAAGTAAATGATAATTAATATATAGTAATGAAAACAAATTATTTAATTAATTAAAAATAGACGTGCAACAGTTCACTGGTTTTTAGTTTCTTAAAGATGATTTCTAGACGATTATTATTTTAAATTCTGCGAACAAAGTCTAATTCAATTGTTTATTTGTGTTATATATTACCTGACACCTGTGAGTGGTGTGACGTCGCAGTTTCGGATTCCATTAGAAAAAAATAAGATCTGTCCAAGATCCTGCAGTTCGTATAGACAATAAATCGGTGCGTGCGTATCACTGTTTGTTCGCCATAAAAAGGCAAAATCAAATCTTATCTGTATAATAATCGTCGAATCTATAAGCCGCTAATCAGTGTTTACGGATTCGTTTGTCAAAAAACTCCGAAGTGAGCTCAATTATCCTTCTGATGAAGATTGATAATTAAAAACTGTTTCCACGAACAATTCACTTTATTAATGTTAATTTTTTTGTAGCAAATATAATAAATAAATGATATTTTCCATATTTTTAGGCCATTTTAAATGAGTTTTATCTGCATTTTTAATATTTACTATAGTTTGGGAAGGAGCCGAAACGAATTAATTAATATTTTCAATTAAATCCTATGGGGAATCGTGCTTTGGATAACGACGGTTTCGCTTGAACGGATTACCATCGTTAACCAAGGTACCACTGTAGTGAAAAACATATTTCAGTATTTCGAGTTATATGAAAAATTTTATGCAAATTTAGAATTTTTTGCTTCTTAAATAATAGACACTGTATAATAGTATATAGGTACTATATAGTATAGGTAGGAAAATTCATATCTCAGACTTCTCTTAAATACAGTACACTTTATTGAAGTATGTAGTGCGGTAATTATGAAAAAGTGAAAAAGGTAAGAAGAAAAAACAAATTGATTTAAATAAATTTGAAAGAATAATTTTAAAATTAAATATTTTAATAGTTCTGCGGATTTCAATTAAGCAACTGTGAGAATTTAGAGCCGTTATGATGACAATATTGGTTTATAAAGCTAAAAATACGAAAATATAGTGTATTATATTGCAACAACATTTCGAAAATGAAAAAATGAAAAAATAAATCATATAATTAAAACACTTCAATTTTAACTAAAGAAATTTTACATATAAGTTATCTCATCTCAGAGAACATATGACTGTATGTTTCATACTTGAAGCGAAGAGGTAGATAAAAAAAAACATCGATTATAAAAAAAATGTTAAATGATTGCAAAGATTTTAACCAGCATATCTCTTCAGAATTCGCATTTCGCCTTATAAAAATTAATATTCTGAATTTCATAATTTTAATACTAACAATATTTACTGACAAATAGATAAGCGATATTTATCAGATACTTAAAATCATATGAAAAAGTTGAAGAGGGATATTATTTGCAAAATTAAGCAGCAAAATATAATAAAATAAGATTAATCTATTTACCGTTATAACTCAAGAATACTATATAGCTTCTGCCTTTTCCGGAGAAATGATTGATAGGAATATAGCCAATAACAGAAAGAAGTTTCAAAAATGAAAAAATATTGAATACTAAATTGCATGGAAATGTAATAAAAACAAATAAAGTCATAATCTTTTCCATTTATTAAAGTGACAAGACATAATGTGAGTACGATATTGCCATACAGATTCGACTCGATGGTGTGTGGACAGAAAAGACAACCTGACGTTCTTTTTGATTAAACATCTGTTTCTTTTTCATTTGTAATGTTGTTACTATATATGTAATTGTATATTGATATGTTTTATCAAACAGAACTTTATTTTTTCACATAGTTCTGTTTTATTTCCAATTATCAAAGATTTACTGTATTTATAAATTATAACTGTTTTGCTTTTTACTAGAGTTTAGTGTTATTTAGAAATCACTGTTATTTCTCACGCTTGTTAAACCACTTTTTGTTATTAGCTTCCATTTTCAATCGCTTTTTCTGAAATGATAAACGGAAACTTTAAATGCATTATTTTCGAAATCAGAACCATTAATCGAATAATTTTATTCTGCAGTTTGTCTTATTTTTTCAAGAAATCCTCTTTGGCTTGTGTCATGTTTTCCGAAACTTCTAGTTAGTGAAGCAATTAATATTTAGTTATTCCTTATCTTCTTATTTCTTTTTCGCTTTTATAATCCCATTTTTAAAACAATAATTTTTTCAGGAAATTAAAAATAAAATTGCAATTAATTTGCTTTGATGCTATTAAATATAAAATAATTGATAAAGTATTGTAATAATTTGTTTTCTTTTTAAATTTATAATATTTTCTGTATAAATAAATGATTTTAAATATAGAATAACGAATAAATATACTGTATATCGTAATCAATGAGAATAATATTTGTAATACATTAGTTTATGAAGTAGTAAATTTCTCACTTCTATGAATAATAATTCGAACTTGATGATATTAAATAGTTCATATTAGTGAGGTTTCGTATAATTTTATATAATTAATGAAAAATAATATTATAAAAAATAATAATAATATTTGTCATTCTTACTTTTATACATTTTTAAAACAATAATTTTTTCAATAATATTTGTCATTCTTACTTTTATACATTTTTAAAACAATAATTTTTTCAGGAAATTAAAAATAAAATTGCAATTAATTTGCTTCGATGCTATTAAATATAATATAATTGATAAAGTATTGTAATAATTTGTTTTCTTTTTAATATTAAGATGAGTTCAGAAAATGTTCCCCTCTGAAGAAGATAAAGAATGACGTCACGACCAGTGGAGATCGTCATTCTTTATCTTCTCCAGCGGATATTTCTCGGAATATTTTTTGAACTCACCCTTATTTCTAATATAGCAGTCTCAAACCCGCTGCCCACGTCTCATTTATTATAAATGAAAGAGCTATAAAGCATATTGAAAAAAATTATAACTAATTTTTACATTTGAGATTTCTATCGTCCCTGTTATTTTCATCTCATCAGACCAACAGTATTCAGACAGCGCTGTTTTTGGTGCTGTTTTCAACCAGCAATAATATTAAAGAAATAACCAGCAATCAATTTAGCGAAAATGTGAAAAATAATTTTTCTAGCGGATATTTCTCGGAATATTTTTTGAACTCACCCTTATTTCTAATATAGCAGTCTCAAACCCGCTGCCCACGTCTCATTTATTATAAATGAAAGAGCTATAAAGCATATTGAAAAAAATTATAACTATTTTTTACATTCGAGATTTCTATCGTCCCTGTTATTTTCATCTCATCAGACCGACAGTATTCAGACAGCGCTGTTTTTGGTGCTGTTTTCAACCAGCAATAATATTAAAGAAATAACCAGCAATCAATTTAGCGAAAATGTGAAAAATAATTTTTCTAACAGATAGGATGTCATCAAAGTCTGTATTGCAAGTTAAACTAAAATGGCATTCGCAGCAAAAAACCAATTTGCAGTACATTAAATGAAAAATGGTCTCGATGAAGTATGTAGAGTGGCTTCCAGCATCATATGTATATTTGGGAGAACTTGTCGAGTCGGCAGCCGAATCATTTCAATGTGTGTGTGTGTGTGTGTGTGTGTGTGCATAGTAGCTGCAGCATCATGTGTATAACTACTTGGAAAATTTTATAGAATCGACTGCCGAATCGGCAAAAAACGCATCGTTTGTTTCTAGCTTATTAAGTAAATTATTTATACAAATAAATTATACTTCATTACGTTTACAATTTATATTACTATTAACTAGCAATCTAGAAAATTTCGAATTCGGTGTATAAATATTTTTATTTTTTGCGTAATTAAGGTAAGGTGGAGTGGATAAGTTCGTAGTTGGGACAAATGCATTAACGGGATTTTTTTATTATAAGATAAGCGAAATTTTGCTAATTGATATTTTGTAATCTACTAAAAGTTAATATCGTCCTATCGACATAGAAATCGCTAAATGACTGATGAGATTCCAGTATTTACATCGACCATTACAAAAGCGTCGTGTCCGAATAGCACACACAACTTTTTTCCAGTACCATAAAGTGCAATAATTCTTAGGATGACTTCATATTAGGAGCTATTTTTTGGTAAGTATGAAGAATATTGATTAAAGTTTACATTAAATAAACAATATTTTTTAACATTTTAAAATTTATTGAGAAAAACACTAATACGCTCTTGCCCCGTAAATACTGTTACATAGGGCAAGTAAGATCATCATCTTGGAGTAATTGCATATTAGGCTGCTCTTGCCACATAAAAGATTCAGTTTTCCGTGTTCTACATTTTAATTTGTTTATTAACTTTTTTCTTGCATATAACATGGTTCGTAGCTCCCTCAGAAAAACCAGCAGGGACGATTATTCAAAAGAAATGAACGAATGTCAACTTTGTCTAGATAATGATTGATAAATACAAACATATCAATTAAAATTTTCCATAAATAATTTTTTATTTGATTTGACCCCGTAAATACTGTTACATAGGGCAAGTAAGATCATCATCTTGGAGTAATTGCATATTAAACTGCTCTTGCCACATAACAGATTCAGTTTTCCGTGTTCTACATTTTAATTTGTTTATTAACTTTTTCTTGCATATAACATGGTTCGTAGCTCCCTCAGAAAAACCAGTAGGGGCGATTATTCAAAAGAAATGAACGAATGTCAACTTTGTCTAGATAATGATTGATAAATACAAAGATATCAATTAAAATTTTCCATAAATCATTTTTTATTTGATTTGTAAACCATTTTTTATTTGATAAAAAGCATTTTGTCATATTAAATAACAAAATGTGTACTTTGTTACTTTGAAAAAATAAAAAGTGATGAAAAGTAAATAATGTGAGAGGAAGTATAGTGAAATAAAACAAAAATATAAAGTGATATAAGTAAACAAATTGTTATTAAACAATTTGTGTACTTACATCACTTTACTTTTTTGTTTTATTTCACTATATACGCTCTAATATTTCAGAGATCAAACCTTGTTTGTTTAACAAGGGATAACTCTACAACGAAACAACCTATCTTAATGCGATAAAAAGCATTTTTTAGTAGATTTGTTCATAATTCTGCTCTTACCAATTAGAATGCGTAAATAAACTTCAAATTTTTTTTTAACTTGCACGTACACTCTTACCCCGTTTCAGATTAAGTGCAGAATAATTGACATGATTTGTTCATAATTCTGCTCTTACCAATTAGAATGCGTAAATAAACTTCAAATTTTTTTAACTTGCACGTACACTCTTACCCCGTTTCAGATTAAGTGTAGAATAATTGACAATTTGTACTATTTTGTAGCAAATTTAAAATTTACAAGTATGAATTATATGGTAATAGTTGAGCAATGCGATTGTTAACGATCTTGTTAAATATTTATACGATTAGTTAAAATACTTGCGTTTAAAGATCAACTTTGCAAAAACCGCTGTGTATTTACCCAACTCTACCTTTTATATATATATTTTTAATTGTTTGCTAACAAAACATAAATTAAATACAAATTTAATACTAAATTCTCTCCAAATTTGACATTACTTATTATATTTGGAAAAAGATGAAGTAATTTGCACGTATTGATAGAAATGCTTAAGAATAATATGAGTACTTCATATTGTTCTTGAATAATTTTTTTATACAGTATACTCACTCAGAAATTCGTTCTTAAAATATAAATATTACTAAATTAACAAAAATAATAAAATAATCGTTGATAAACAGTAACTTATAATTGCAGTACTTCGATTAAAAATATATATATAATTATATAAAAATATTAAATTAAAATTTGACACGTTTCCATATATAAAAAAAAAAATCAGTTTAGTACTTCATACGCAAGTATACTACTACAAAATAACGCAAAATAGTATTTGCATAATTATCGATAAAATAATAATAATAATAATAAAATATCGAGATACATGTCACGTCAATATTTATCCATTTTTTACACGCAAAAACTATAGCGTTTATAGACGTTTATAATTCGAATAATTTTAAAGACGAATCTTATAAATTCAAATCTATATAAGTATTACAGTAGAGTCCCGAAAACTCGGCCTAATGTGGATCGAAGGGTGGCCGAGTTTGTGAAAATTCCGGGTTATCGGGAAAAATTTTTAAAAAGAGTAAGTACGAGTGTTTCCTCAGAAAATACAGTACAGACAGTAGAGTCCCGAAAACTCGGCCTAATGTGGATCGAAGGGTGGCCGAGTTTGTGAAAATGCCGGGTTATCGGGAAAAATTTTTAAAAAGAGTAAGTACGAGTGTTTCATCAGAAAATACAGTACAGTGGTTAACGACGGCCTCGGATAACGACGGCTTTGGTTAACGATGAGTTTTTGAAAGGAAAAACGTCTGAATATATATATATATATAATTTTATAATGTTAAGAAATAATTCTCATTATCACAAAAGTATTAGATATTAAAATAATAAATTATTTACATAATGAACAGAGAATCAAGTAATGACTATAATCTTGATAGTGTATAGTTACTAATAAGTTCTTAAAAAGATATCATAAATAACTTATTTTATCTATTTATTTTAACAAAGTTTAACCGTCTATGTATAAATCCAAGTAATCTTGATAGTGTATAGTTACTAATAAATTCTTAAAAAAGATATAACTTATTTTAAGAATTTATATAAATAAATAACTTATTTTATTTATTTATTTTAACAAAGTTTAACCGCCTATGTAAAAATCCAAAAATATAAATTTAATTAATTTATAAAAATTTTATAGGAGTTTAAAATTGCAACAGAACAGAAATATCCAGAAAATCCTCTTTTAATATCAATTGCTGTTGCCGGACCTAAAACTATCATTGATGTTGCATATGATATTCCTATGATTTCAAAGTAAGTTATACAGTAGAATCCTGATTATCCACGTTTCGAATTAATTGAGGTTAATCTGCAACACGGATGTAACGTTCAATTATCGGTATTTTTTCTTAGATACTACTAGCTATCTGAAAGATGTTTAAAACGTTCCACATTCGTTTATTTATTATATTTTAGATAATTAGAGATCAAATTAGAATCAAATTAAAATGATAAAAATTGCAATAGTTTAAAACGTTCCACATTCGTTTATTTATTATATTTTAGATAATTAGAGATCAAATTAAAATGATAAAAATTGCAATAGATTTTTTATGTAACAGACATTTCTTATTTCTTTCTTCAATAAATAATAGAATATTTGAATATATATATATATATGCAATTTATTTATGTTTTACTATTAAACACATACTGTCCATAATTTCCAGTTTTTTGAATATTTTGCAGATTATGCGGGGAATCGGTTATTCGAGGAGATTAATTTCTTTGTTACCTCGGTTAATCGGGAGTTTCCTGTATTTCGTTGTTTAAATAGAATCAAATACCAAAATTCTTTATTCAATAGTTGTTATTTTTAGTGTGTTGTCACTTCAACAGTGGTTATTTAATCATTAGGATCAATGATTATGAACAACAACATTAATGATTTTTGGAAATGAATATTAATATTTTATTATCGGAAAATTTTATATTATTCCGTAAGTTCGTTATTTTCTATAAATTCAATTTTTTAATTAATAAAATTCTATTATTCTTCGTAAATCAAAAACTTAGTTGTTCTTATTTACCTAACAGTTAAACTTCTGTTGTGAGGAATTAAAATAAACTTGTATCATAGCCATTGCATAATTTATCTATTGTTTTTAATGTATTAAAAATATTATATTCTATATTATAATTATATAAATATTTTCATTTCCAGTAATTCTCAAATTGCCATGCTGTTCAAAATATAAAATATATATTTTATTCAATTGCGGGGAATCGGTTATTCGAGGAGATTAATTTCTTTGTTACCTCGGTTAATCGGGAGTCTCCTGTATTTTGTTATATAAATAGAATCAAATACCAAAATTATCAATAATTGGTATTTTTAGTATTTTCTCACTTCAACAGTGGTTTAATCATTAGGATCAATGATTATGAACAATAACATTAATGATTTTTGGAAATGAATATTAATATTTTATTAATAGTAAAGTTATATTATTCCGTAACTTCGTTATTTTCTATAAATTCAATTTTTTAATTAATAAAATTCTATTATTCTTCGTAAATCAAAAACTTAGTTGTTCTTATTTACCTAACAGTTAAACTTCTGTTGTGAGGAATTAAAATAAACTTGTATCATAGCCATTGCATAATTTATCTATTGTTTTTAATGTATTAAAAATATTATATTCTATATTATAATTATATAAATATTTTCATTTCCAGTAATTCTCAAATTGCCATGCTGTTCAAAATATAAAATATATATTTTATTCAAATTATGAATATTATTTGAGAATTATTGGTAATCATTTTTAAATGTATCAAAATATTGTATATTTTCCTGTATATCAAGTAAACTCCTAAATAATAGAAGCTGCAATCATAAAACTTGACACAATTCTTTCTGATTAACCAACTTAAATAACTAGTCTATTCAATGATTTTTAATGAATATTAAATGGCAATGTATATGATAATGTAAATAAGATATTAAACACACACACACACACACGTTTCTTCTTAATAGCTGTAGACTTGATATCATCTTTGTTTCTTTTATCATTCATTGTACGGGTAAATAAGAAGAGAAATAAATATCCGCAAGCAGATTCTCCTCTAAATCAGTGGTGTGTTCTAAAAGGAAACGATAAAGGCATAAGCAGGCGGGTTCAAACAAAATCAATGGGAATAAGCTAATATAGTCCGCAACTAACATGGTATCAAACTTTATGGAAAAACTTTTCGTATTAACATGGTATCATCGTCATCATCAAGATTATAATTAAAGAGATCTTGGATAAAGTGCGAGGCTGAAGTTACAATAAGAGGGTAAGAATTTAAAAACTGGTTGCACCATGCAGCCAATTCGTTTTCAAATGGAGTCAGGGGTGACATAGTCTTATCAACCATTGGGCGGATAGAAATAGGATGCTTATGAGTCTTAATGTAAGCGTAGAACGGTGAGAAGCAGGGTTCGGTAAAAGTTTACATTTCCAGTATGGATGGAAATCATTCTTACGTAATAAGACAGCAAGGCGGTTTTGTAATTTAGGTGTAGGGTCATCAAGTAGAAGCTCTGCACCTGATGATAACAAATAATCTGATAACATAGTATGATATTCATTAGCAGGCATAATGACAATCTTCTTCGTCTTATCCTCACGTGTTTTATTATTTTATTTTATTTACATTCTTACCCTCTTATTGTAACTTCGGCCTCGCACTTTATCTAATTATAATCTTGATGATGATGATACCATGTTAGTTGCGGTCTATATTAGCTTACTCCAATCGATTTTGTTTGAACCCGCCTGCTTATGCCTTTATCGTTTCCTTTTAGAACACACCACTGACTTAAATGTCTCTGCTGCTATCTTAAGAGATATTTCCCATCTCTTAATTTACAACTCTTTCTTCAAGTACAGTGATCATTATTATAGACAAACTAGAGGCATCCCTATTGGTGGCCCTATGGCCGGCGTTATAGCAGGTTGTAAGAAATTGCGAGCAATGGATATCTTCTACACTACATTCTAATATTAAATTCTTTAGAAGATATGTTGATGATGTATTCATCATTTGTAATCGTTCCATTGACATAAGCTCTATTATGGATCTTTTTAAGAACGACTCTCTCGGGTTGGATATCAACTTAGAACAGCAGTCTACTACCAATGTCCATTTTTTGGATGTTAACATTACCATTATTAATAAGAATTTCCATACTTCAGTCTACAGAAAACCTACGTACACACACACACTTTTATTCCTAGATTGTCCAATGACCTATATTAAAATCAAATTTATAATTTTATCATTTATTCATTAGGATCGAACATGAAAATAGTTTGCTATTATCGTTATCAAGGAAATGAATCCAATCGTCTGACTCCAGACAAATTAGATGGAGAGTTATGTACCCATATTTTAATAGGATTTGCTGGAGTAGATAATTCAGTAGTTTCCTATGATGAAAACGATCTCCCAGGATATCGATGGACAGCTTCCTTAAAAGATAAAAATCCTAATTTAAAAGTGATGCTTTCTTTAGGAGGAGGTGATGGTTTTTCTGAAGCTGTTTCTTCGAAAAATAATAGAACGAGGTAAATAATTAATAATATTTTATTGTTAAACAGATAATTTAAACTTGGTAATTTCATCTTAATCTAAATCCATGAAATATTTTATAAATTTTGATAACTAATAAAAATTCGAACATATTTACACTAATTTTTGAATAGTTTTCTCAATTGTAAAAATGTTCTTATAATTTTTTTGTATCTTTTTCGTAAATATAGATAAATAGATACTATAATAATATAATATAAATTTTAATCTGTAAATATATATTATTATATTAAATTAATTAATATTTTTCATTTCAAGATTTATTGAATCCATATTCAAAATTTGCCGAGAAAGTAATCTAGATGGAATCGATATAGATTGGGAGTTTCCTGTTTGGAAATCTACATTTCTTTCGCGCAATAAAAATGATAAACCAAATTTGATATTATTTTTAAAAGTAAGAAACTATTGTTTTCAAAGTTTTCATGATTCGTCTTAAATTTAAATTTTAAATAAGATATTTTCTAGTTTTGAGATAAGTATATAACTTGTAGAATATGCCGTTTTAAAGAATAAGATTTTGTTTTATTTTTTATTAGTAAAATTGAAAGAAAACTAATTTTTGGCATCAATTACTATTGGTTCTTTATAAAAGAGTAACAAGCAAAGCTCTGTATGAAAAAGTAGTTTCTCTCTTAAGGAGTTATTTTCATTAAATTTTTCTAATAGTAATTTTTAAGATTTAATTATTATTTTTTTAAATCTACGAGAAAAGTTACCAATTTAATCTGAATTCGCTAAAACATCATAATTTATGAGTTTATTCGGAGAAAATACATTTTGCTTTAAAGATACAATATTTAAATACAATTCTGTATAATTTAAAAATCCTCATTAAAAACTTTAGAAAAATATTCATGTCGGATACAGTATATTAAATAATGTATGATATCTTAGTAATGTTTTTGACATTATTAATCGCCATCATTTAATATACGTATTGGATATCCTACATAAATGTATGTGGATATTTATCTTATATATTAGTACAATATATAAAATTTCGTCATTTATTTATTTATAATAAATTTAATTGGCTAATTACCATTTGATTTTCTATTAATTCCTCTTTATATTTAGCGTAAACTTTGAATGGAAAGGATGTTTAGCAGCATAGGATAGCGTATGGCTTAATTTTATTTTTTAGCACTTATCGCCATCTATCGTTAGTATCCATCACAATGACGATCAGACATTATGATAGATACTAACAGATTGACTTATGTGGATATTTATCTTATATATTAGTACAATATATAAAATTTCGTCATTTATTTATTTATAATAAATTTAATTGGCTAATTACCATTTGATTTTCTATTAATTCCTCTTTATATTTAGCGTAAACTTTGAATGGAAAGGATGTTTAGCAGCATAGGATAGCGTATGGCTTAATTTTATTTTTTAGCAATTATCGCCATCTATCGTTAGTATCCATCACAATGACGATCAGACATTATGATAGATACTAACAGATAGATTGATGTTCTTTCGCGCAATAAAAATGATAAACCAAATTTGATATTATTTTTAAAAGTAAGAAACTGTTTTTTCCAAAGTTTTCACGATTCGTCTTAAATTTAAATTTTAAATAAAGTATTTTCTAGTTTGAGATAAGTATATAACTTGTAGAATATGCCGTTATAAAGAATAAGATCCTGTTTATTTTTTATATTAGTAAAATTGAAAGATAACTAATTTGGGCATCAATTACTATTGGTTCTTTATAAAAGAGTAACAAGCAAAGCTTTGTATGAAAAAGTAGTTTCTCTCTAAAGGGAGTTATTTTCACTAAATTTTTCTAATAGTAATTTTTAAGGTTTAATTACTTTTTTTTTAAATCTACGAGAAAAGTTACCAATTTAATCTGAATTCGCTAAAACATCATAATTTATGAGTTTATTCGGAGAAAATACATTTCACTTTAAAGATACAGTATTTAAATACAATTCTGTATAATATAAAATTCTCATTAAAAAACTTTATAAAAATAATCTTAAGATAAATGATCAGATTCATGTCGGACACAGTATATTGAATAATGTATGATGTCTTAGTAATGTTTTTGACATCATTTAATATACATATTGGATATCCTACATAAATGTATCCATTTATATGCTTTATTCGGAGAAAATACATTTCACTTTAAAGATACAGTATTTAAATACAATTCTGTATATAAAATTCTCATTAAAAAACTTTATAAAAATATTCATGTCGGACACAGTATATTGAATAATGTATGATGTCTTAGTAATGTTTTTGACATCATTTAATATACATATTGGATATCCTACATAAATGTATCTGGCCATTTATCTTATATATTAGTACAATATATAAAATTTCGTCATTTATTTATTATAATAAATTTACTACTAAATTACCATTTGATTTTCTATTAATTCCTCTCTATTTTTAGCTTAAACTTCGAACGAAAAGGACGTTTATAATATAGGCATCTGTCTGCTCTCTGCGTCCCCCACTAATAACTTTGAACTAATTAGCAGATCAATAAATTCAGTTGTGATATTCTGTCATTAAAGTCATTTAGACTCCACAATCTTTTAATCTTATAGGATTGTTTAATCCTATAAGATTGAATTTTATTTTTATCAAAATTGTATTTATTATTGCCAATAGATAACAAAGACTACTTATTTTAACTTATCGCTTAGCTGTTCACATCTGTTCGAAGACGACTACGATAATTTATATCGAGCATGTGAAAACGTTTGTTTTAATAGTCAGCAAATATGGATCCATTTGTGCTAACATTAATCCTTCGGCGAAAAAAATTATTAAATTATTAATAATTCTCGATAATCTTTACGAGAAACATCATACAGAAAAAGTCTCTCTCGTACAGCCGAAATCAATTTCCTCCATTTTACTTTATAAAAATGCTTCTTCCTTATTGGTCGAAGTAGAACGACAACGACTAAATCTTGAATTTTGGTCAAGATCAGAACGACTAGCGACACTGACCGTTTCAGGACGACGACGACTAACAGATACAAGTGTGAACATATAAGCGACCTTGACGAAGCGACAGAGACCGAGTCTTTGGTCGTTGTCGCTAGCAGTGTGAAAGGAGCCTAAGTGTTAGCGGCATAGTATTTTTTTTTTCCCGATTTCCCGAATGGAGGTTATGTAATGCACTTGTCCTCCGAATAGTAAGCCCCGAAAAGTAGAGCGCATAACGAAAGGCCGAAAGAGAGGCAGACGAGTCCGCCGGATGGTCCGAGTCCGTATGCGAGCCCGCCGCAGGCTCACAGTGACGGATGTGGACACCATTGATGCAGTTCCGTTTCCGTATGCAAACCCGCAGTGAGCCAACAGTGACAGACCTCGGAACCACCAACGCGAGGTAACCCCTTTAGTCGCCTTTTACGACACGCGGGGTCAAACGGTGGGTATATTCTAACCCCTACCCACAGGGGGTAGCGGCATAGTATAGCGTATAGCTTACTTTTATTTCTTAACACTTAGCGCCATCTATCATTAGTATCTATCACAATGACTATCAGATATTATGATAGATACTAACAGATAGATTGATTGATTTATCATGACAATCACAATGACGGTTTATCAATTAATCGGGATCGTCATCAAATTATCGCGGTTTTGTGATGTCATTCATTTTGGCTATAGATAACGTCACCAAACTTCAATAATTTATGTCGTTAAGATGACGTAACAATGAATGACATCATTGAGTTATCATTTTGTTGTGATTATGATATCTTGATATCAATGATGATTAAATAAATGTTAAAATTGGACACAAAATTCCAATGGATTCAAAATGTTAAATAAATGAAAAAATGACACATTCGGATATTAGGCAATTTTAATTCTTTCTGAAATTGATTTTACTTACTATAGCAGTTAATATTTCAATTAATTTAATGATTATTTTATAGTAGCATATGTATCGGCATTATCTGGAAGTTTCAGTTATATAATACAGTTTATGTGACAACTCTTACGCCATCATAACGTCGGCACCCTGGTTATATATAATAAGCAAATTTTACATTAGTTTAAGTGAATTCATTGGTTAGTTATTGTGAACTAAGTCACCAAATAACCAAGGTAAGGTCAATCGGAAAACTAAAGGATGGATAATAAGTTGAAAATGAATTTTAAAGAAGTTTTATTTTACCATATAGTCTAATTCATTTATTTTATTGGATTTAAAATCCTTTGGCTAAAAAATTTGTGTTCAATCTTAATGTTGATTTAAACGACGCCATCCATTGTTGTGCTACGATGACGTTACATCGGTGCAACTAAGATGTCATTCCAAATTCAACATCACTCTGAAGGATTTAAATGAAGGCATTTTTGTTGTCATTACAAAATTTTAATTCAAAATTTCCGAGCGATCTCAGCCTGGGGTAGCCTATGTTACTAGCGAGAAAGTCTTCATTCAGAATTTGGTACCGAGTTTATTCCCATGCTCTTGCGTGTAATATAAAGTATTCTAAATCAAAATTTCTCCAGGGGTGGGGATCATTCTATCTATCTGACTGTTCCACATAGGCTATTACATCGTTTAATATATCGGGACCAAACGAAATGTCAGTGTATGACATCACTAAAGTTCAGATGTATAATATCACTATGCCATCATTGCATCCAAAAGTTTTGTTTTTTATCGTTTTACTTACAGGTGAAATATCATTTTTAGATATCAAAAAAATCTCACAAACCAAAAATCAATATTTCCCTATAAATGATGTGCCAGAAATTCCGGCATTGTCCGGAATTTCTGGCACA